>CM037074.1:17359575-17637377 GCA_020882685.1 Aphelinus atriplicis | reverse complement strand
GAGAGGGAAGGAGGGGGCAGGAGAGTGGGAGTGGGGTGGGGTGTAGTGAGAGAAAGAGAAAGAGAGAATAGCACGAGTGACGAGGCAAGCGCACTTTACCTAATTCTCACTTACCGTGCGCGCTTATCATTTTTCTTTTCGCAAAGTACTTAAGTACTTCGGGGCTTACATACCCGCTGATTAATCGCTTGTGCATAGAACATCGCGAAGTAGCGGACGCGCAATTTCACGTGAGCCAAATCCGCAGCCAAATGCACGAATAAAAAGTTTTGTCACTGTGATCGCCTACATTAATCAATTATCACCAGCTGTATGCATGGAATAATTCTCAGCTGAGAACGCCATAGAATTTGTCATAAAATTTGGTCTTCTCAAATGTGTCCTGAATTGTTGCACTCGTGAGCATGTTCTACATCAGTAAACTGAGAAAAAATAATCGAGGTTGTCTTTACACATACAATTGATTGAACCTCTTAAAAAATAATCCACCGAGAAACTACTGATCTTCTAGTTGTAATAATTGTGGCCTGCTCAACTACCCCAAACCGTTTTTTTCACAAATGCTTGCATTCTCGCTTACATTTGTCAGTTTCCGAAAGTTAATCAAAACTCGAAAGATTGAGGTTGATCACGTTTTTTTTCAAGAAGAATACCTTTGAATATCAACATCAAAAATGAATATTTATAAGTGTTTGTTTGACAAGACGGTTTCAACTTATAAATTTAAATATGCTATTGCTGCGCTTCTCTCACGTTCTATGAGTGTCAATCAAACCCTCGGACGTATCGTCGTTTTATTATTTGAAGAAATGAATTACTCATCAAAGCATACGTTATTATTGTCAATATTATATATTCGTTCAGATTCATCACGAATAATAGTTATAAATATTTAATCGGAGTAGCATATAAAGTCATTCGACTTTTTTATCCAATCAGCAGAGGAATCGACTCGTTCATAAAGAATTCATTGCTAACCTATTCATTCGCGAGTAGCCGCAGAAAGGAGGGCGCGTTAAGCGAGCGATCGAAATTAAAAGTGCTGGCAGAGTGAAGAAATGGGGTAGCAGGGCAGAAATGATGAATGTGTAAATCAGAAGAGAAAAAGAGAGGAGTGCCAGAGTCGGGGTTAAAAGGAGTATCACGAGGTGGCCTCGGAAGTTGGCAGCGCGCGAATGCGTCGGATAGCGAGCGCGCGACTGCTGGATTTCGGTTTACGATTCCAATTACCCTGCGGAGAGGGCGGGCGCTGTCAGCTGTGGATCGAACGTCAGTCAGGCCTCCGCATCCAAATCCAATTAAGAAAAACTAATTCCGAAGCCGAGGAAAAATCAAGCGTCCCTTTCCCTGCGTATATACCTATACTAGCCTCTTCTCTTCTCTCCAAACCACTGCCGTTGTTTTTTTCTCTCTTGTTTTAGAATCGGCGCGGCTTCTCCGGCATCATCTTCTCTCGCTCGTCTTTTCCCGAGGATCGCCGCACTGCTTCTTTTTAATCTCCCCGGTGGGTCATTCACTCGTTAATCCTAGGATCGCCTCGCCAAATTTAATTTAGCGGTTATCGTATTAAAACCCAGGACGCTTAATCACTTAACGCCTAGAAACTGGCCTCAGTCCTCGTGGATCATGTGGGATCAACATGCACGCATACACAAGCTGAGCCCTTTCCCTCGTACACTGCAGACTCCACCCATCTCCCGTCGACTCGTGATCTTTTACTCATTTAGCCGGCCAGCTTTGTCTCTTGCCCTATGTGATACATCTCTCTTTTCCCTAATGTCACTTTTGCATCATTATTGCAGTATCCTTATCAATCTGCTTTTCCTTCAACTGAAAAATATAGAAATCTCAAACTAAGCAATAATTATAGAGCCTCCATTGAGTTCGACTATGGCGTGAGCGTTACTTTAATGTAAACATATACCTGTAACGCAATATTCACAAGGTTTCTGTAATATCATGAACAGTAACGATATTCGATTTGGTAACTAACAAGCAAAAGCTGATAAATACTTTAACCTTCAATTTTGAGGTATCAGTTTGCAATAAACGTAATTGCTAGTTAATAAGGTTAGTGATTAGAATAGTCCATTCATTAATATAACAACCTTTCATTTATAATAAAAACATAATAAATCGTTAGATAATTTCGTAGTGATAGAATTACATATCATGTTATGATAGTAATATAATTAGAGTATTCATTTCGGAGTTTGAATTTAACTCTACTCTAACAATATTTGTTCGGTATTTCTCTTTCCCTCCAACGTTCCAACTCTCATACATTCAAAGACCAGGCTATCAGAAATGCAAAAGCTCGCTGCAGCTACGCTGTTCAAAGAGTAGTCGAACTCACTCCACCCACTAATCCCTGAGTTAAGACTGGAATAATGAATTCGGCTAGCGCAGATTATCGGGTAGCGTTAGGATTTTTTGCGGCACCTGCTGGAGACCGAGCCACTGCTGTAGCGTCGCGAGACGCGAACAAAAATCCGTTGCCAGATCATTCGATAGACGATAGAGGAAAAGGGATTTGTATTCGGTTTTTTCCAGGGAAACAAACAACCTTTTATCGAATTTTTCAACTCATAACTTCATTAATCCTTTTTCCCATGAATCCCAGATATGTGTGTATGTGCGCACGTTATTTTTGGGACTCAATATCTCCCGAAGCAAAGTCCATTTTTTTTTAAATTTTAGTGGAGCTGATGGTGGCAAGATATGAACCGAGATCAATTTCTTCTATCAGCTGTTATTTATTTACTTAGCAACTATTGCTAAGGGAGAGGGGATTAGTATGAGTTCCACTTTCGGTAATTCTACCGTTGAATTTTTCAAAATGTTCAGAATCGTTCATATTCCATAGTCATCACCTTATATCCCTGATAATCTATGCTAATTTCCTTAGCAATTGTTGAAAAAATGAAGCGAAATTCAATTAGAGGTCTATTTTCATTAATTCTCAATTCACAAAGCCTCTTTTGAGGAACCATACTGCTAATCCACTTGTCAGCGGTTTTCCTAATCTTCAATTGTTCTTTGAGTATGGAAACTCATGTATTCAACAGAAAAAAAAATCGGGATGAAACTTTCTAAAATGCTGTTTTGGATACCTTAATGCACACACACATATATATCTATAGCGCCACTCAATCTAACGTTTCTCCGAGATATCCGATCATTAATATCTGATTTATTTCATGGATCATATATCTATGTCTAAGACTTATTGTATACATAAATATACTGTAAATGTATAAGATCGAAACGTTACACTGAATGACTGTATTTATGCGATTATTTGGGTACCCCAAAAGCATTTACAAAAGTTTCGTCACGATTGGTCACCCGGGGTTGACAATGTTTTCTAGTGACAGGTTCAAGAATTAATACTTATAATGATATTCTAATGGTGAAGAATACGATAATACCGCACATTTTTCTTATATTTCATCAGCGCAAATATTCTTCTTTGAAAATATTTGTAAAAATATATCTATAGCATCGTTTCCGTAAAAATTTTACACTAATATAAGACTACGATGGTTTATAATTCTCCAATGTCAAAAAAGAATCGACTACGCAACGTTACGCTAAATCACTGTATTAAACTTGAAAAATTCATGGTCGATGCACCAAATTGAGAGAAGGGTATCTATTCAGAACAATGGGTGTAGTTGCATATTCCAACTGGCGAATTCCTGCTAGTGTTTGGGCACGCGGAAATACGCGGACGCGCAGAGACAGAGAGAGTGAGAGAGAGAGAGAGAGAGAGAGAGAGAGAGAGAGAGAGGGAGAGAGAGAGAGAGAGAGAGAGAGAGAGGGAGAGAGAGAGAGAGAGAGAGAGGGAGAGAGAGAGAAAGAGAGAGAGAGAGAGAGGGAGAGAGAGAGAAAGAGAGAGAGAGAGAGAGGGAGAGAGAGAGAAAGAGAGAGAGAGGGAGAGAGAGAAGGAGAAAGAGAGAGAGAGAGAGAAGCTCCTGGACAAAGAAGACGAACCCACCGAGCGAACAGCCGCGAATAGAGTCAGAAAGGGAGTAGCAAATTAGCCGGGCGTCTAGCCTAGCTCTCTATCGAAAAGATGAAAAGAACTCGCCAGTCCGACAATCCCCGCGAAAATACAGTGGCAAACCGCGGCAACTCGTCCTGCGCGTAGTTTTTACGGGGCGACAAAAGGTGCTTTTCGCTCTGCTTGCTTCCTGTCGTTTGCCTGCAGTATCGCGCACGCCAGTGTCGATATTTTTCACGATCGCCGTGCCGAAGAGAGAAAGAGTTGCAGCGATCGCAAACGTGTGTGGAATTTCATTGTTCGCCGAGCGAAAGGGGCGAGCCGCACTCATCGATGCTAACCGGCACTGTCAAGATTTCTACCTATAGTCGCTCTTTCCGCTACTCTTTGGAACTTGATCAGAAACATTGGATTGACATTTCTCGAAAAGTCTTTGTCGCTAATGCTGAGCCGGAGAGGACGGATTTTTTTTTATTCATAGTGTTTATTCGATTCGTTGGGTCTGCTCGTTTTCATCGGTTGTTCTTGGATGAATCCCGAAGGTTGAGAAGATTTTCATCTGATTCACAATGCAGGATCTGACGAGAGCGAGGGTTTCGATGATCAAAGTTAGAATTTCGACTTAAGTGATATGAGTTTTTGATGAAGCGAATGATCAGCTAATTTCATACACAAAGCATGACATCTCTAATTGTTCTATCTGTGAGTTGTTCATAATAACGCAATGATGATAAAGCGAATGTCTCATTTGACAATTTGGATTGACAGTTTGAATACCATCACTCGAATCTTATTACGGATAAATTTAATACTTCATTTTTCCAAAAGCGTAACTAGTAAATAATCTAACCAATCCAAATAAACTGTTCTCTAAAGATATTGATCGCGAAAAAAGTGATATAACACAACCTATTTTGTAATATATGAATGTTTAGTTTTTTGGTGAAACTATTGAGATCTAACCACTGATACCAATGGTCGAAACTCTTTGTAGCTCTATAGCAGTTATCTCACAACACTGCAGTGTCTGTAGGAAATCGAAACGATTTTCTCGCATTGAATTATATGTAAACACGGTCCAAGCGCTCAAGTCTCCAACATAGCTCCTATAATTTGCAGCATCTCGCACATGATTGACAATACTACCTACATCTATTGAGATTTTGTCTCAACTTGATATTCTCTCGCATAGACCAATGTTTTTATGTTAGCATATTCAGTCATCTACAATGAACATTTATACATTTTTAGAATTCAATCGATAGCGAAATTTACCCGTGAATTTTTATTGTAAATAATTTTTCACTCTATCGTCATATACACCATGTCATATTTTCATGCTTCGACAGTTGATTTACAGCTTGATCTGGATGAATTAATACAGCACGTCGGAGCTCACCAGTAGGTACAAGGTAATTAAAAATTCATAAGATAACAGGCACGTGCTACACCAGAGGATGAAAAATTCTCTTGGTATATCACGAATTTCCACGTTTGAGAGATTTGCTCAGCTGCAAGTACCCTCTTGGCGTTGCGCTCAAAAATTTAGCAGTTATCCTTTCCAGAATTGGCATGATTACTCTTTATTTCCTCGAGTCGTAGTCTCATCGCGGAGTCGGCTCCCCTGGAGATGCTACGGGGATCCCTTGAATGTTTAAAGGACGGATAGAGCGAAGCCTGGCTCACTCGAGCGAGCTAACGTTCTTCACCCGCGCGCGCGCTTCAATCTCGCTCTCTGACGCGCAGCGCATCGTTCACAATTTACGTAATGCATCGTTCTCCATAAATCCGGTGGTGAACGGATTGACATTGGCTGGAGGCAACGGCATAGCTCCGATGGACGCGCCGAGATTGAGGGGATGTCGTTTTCGATGCGCCGACGCATTGCATTTTGCTTTTTGTGCTCGTTATCTTTTTTTTTAACTTCCACGTATCCATTACACGCGGCTCCCTCTTTTTTGTCGCCCGCGCGCACGCGAGCCCTCGACGTTGCATCCCTTTCGATATGTCGAGAGACGACCGGAGTCATACATTTTAATTTCGGACCTCGGAAGGATGCCAGTTTTCATTTTTTTCCTTGGTTTGGTTTATCACTGGAAACGCAAGACCCGAGGGAGTCTCGATTTTGGAATTTCTGGCGTTGCCGTTAGGTCGATAAAAAATGTTTGATTTATGAATTTTTGAAAATGGCCAAACTGGCTTGTGAGACTCAATGGGCATTGGTTTTTACGTTGGAAATGCTCTATCCCTTCGATGCATACTTTAGTTCACGGGTCGGAGGTGATAGCATTGCATATTTATTTCCCAATTTCCAAAGAAAATGTTTCGAAAAGGTGGGTCACTAGACCGTGGAAATGAATTAGTGCTGCCAACGTGGTTTATCCATATTACTGAAATATTTCAAAAGCTTGAATATTTCTGAGAGTATTTATCAAGTTCCAACGCTATTAGGTGACTTATTTGCTTCTCATTGTATTTTGCGAGATTCCTCTTTGAATATGATTCCAGAAGGCTGTTCATATCAATACGTGGCGATAAAATTCGCTCAAACATCGAGCTTTATTGTTTTATCATCACGTTCATCTTATATCGATTATACTCATATTCTTGCCTTGCAGTAGAGAAGTTGGGACTGCAGGGTAATAAACTATTAAACCGATGAATGGGAGTTTTTTAAAACTCCCACGTACTCGTGAAGACTATTCGTAGCTCAATAAAGGCAAACGTGGGAACAGTTACTGTGCTTGTATTATTTTGACCCCGAGAGAATGCAGTTTTTGGTATGCGTAAGCCGATACGGATATATTTACATGACCAGGGGCAACGGCAGCGAAAAATAGAGGATCAAAGGATAAATTTTCGACTTTTTTTCTCTATTCCACGCAGTTTTCATTCGTAGCGTGCAACAAAAAAAAAAGTGAAGAACTTTGTCCTCACAGTCTCTCTTTCTCGTTTGCCTTTTCGCATTCGATTTTTGCCGAGTGTTGCATTGTAGCAACGCGAGTAAAATGAAGTAATAAAATTGGCCACTGCACCTAGCGACGGGAGAGTTTCGGGATTTGATCAACAGCCGAGTTTTTATCTATTTTCGGGGCTGGTTCGCCGGTACGTATAACACGTAGCCATGGGAAAAGCGAGACTGGGGAAATATTTTTCAGTCGCCGAAGCAGGAGGAGGAAGTCGGGGCGAAGGCAGTATAAGCCTTATACGTCCGGCGATAAAATGTACTTTTCGTTCTCGGCGTAAAACGTGGAATCGCCCTGCTAGTTGGCTGTGGCCTGCTCCCGTAGTAGCTCCGTCTCTCTCGGCAATTCGTGTGTCTAGGATAGTCGGCGTCGGCGTCGGCGTGGCCAAGGCTTCGGAGCAAGGAAGCAGCACAGCTCTGGCAACGCGGACGTGCTGCAGCGCTCATATATCTACTTGCTGTCCGATGAACTTCCCCCTGCGTCGTTTAAACGTTAAACTTTCACGTGAATGCATCTAACTTGACTGCCGAGTCGAATTATTAATGCCACCTGCAAGTTTTAGACTTTGATGCCCGATGTCGGCCACTGCAATAATGCTGTTAATGCCCACTAAATCCAGCATGAGCTTCACATTTCCCTCACCACTAGTCATGAGGTCGATCGTCCCAAGGAGAAGATCCTCGAGGATTTCTTTCTACCAGTGATTTTGTATCGTGGGTATTTGCCATGGATTTCTGCAATGATTCTGGTTTCCATAATGGTATGATCTAACCATTTCATATTTTTGTGTATATATATATGTGTTTATTAATCATTATCCAATCGTTCAGTTAAATATACGGAATACCGGATCAGATTTAATTTTATGAAATTTTATCTCTCGGCAAAGCTGCAGTCTCGGGGGGTCTCGAGCGAATTCCACTCTCGTCTTCCCCTGCGGTGACTGAAAATTCAAAACTCGTCAGGCAAATCAGGAAGACTTGGCCAGCCGACAGCGGCGTGTCGAGCGGCTATCCTCGCCAACATAACGGACAACCCGGACAAATTGCGAAAGCGCCAGGGGGAAATTCCACGCTGGTCGAACTCCCCGCGGGCTTGCACGATTTTCTTGTTCATATCTCGGTCTCACCTTAGACCCAGAAGCTGAAGAAGGCTACTCAATATACGACCAACTTGTGATTAACGTTTTGCGTTTTATTTCGGACGGATCCGAGAGCGCATTATCCGATTGAACTATCAAAACTCGTCCTTCGGATTATCCGGACGGCAGTTTCATCTTGTTGATTTACGTAAACGGCTAGTCTATTTCACGTTGGATTTCGAATTTCAGAGTAATAGGCAGTGGAGAATGATGGCTGAATTTTTCAATGCTGTTGTATTTTATTGCTTTGTTAAATATGGCCAAGTAAGAAGTTATAGAACCAAAGATCTTACATATTCTCGAATGACACATAATTCAAGGATACATCCATTTCATAACCGGAATAAAAGATATTTCCATCAATTGATATATGCATTTCGTCCGAATATTGAAGAAAACTGCCATTCATCACCTTGTTGAATAATGCTCGAATTATCAAGTTGCCCACATTGAATGAATTCATTCATTATCCATTCAACTCATCAAAATAATCAGGCTAAGAGAATTCTATGATTCTTTGATGCTCAAATAATCTCAAAGTGGCAAAGAATATTTTGTTGCCAAAGCCACTTACCGCATCTCACAATGGTCATCATTAGTCAGACTTTATAAATAATCTCTTCTGTCGTTTTTACGGTGGGTCACTCGCGTTCATGCGTAGAAAAGCACGTAACCTCGGGCATTCCAATTAATGCAAACATTCCTCGCTCAAAGTTTGCCAGTGCGCGCAACTGAAAGACTGGCAAAAACAAAAGTTAAGCTCGACACCCGATAAGCGCTAAAAGTGAAACGGGGCTGGAAGAAATCCGAATAAGACACAAAAAAAAAGGTATAGCGGGGAACTGTAAAAAGGAGGAGAGAAGGATAAAGGAGCACCTAGCTCGAACAAATCGCATGCAACGCCGCGCGAAATATCGCCTCGTAAATTCGCGCTCGCGCGTCTGTAAAACAAGAGCATAGCAGCGCGTGCGCCTCGAAAAAGGAGCATCGTGCAACACAACCCCCCTGTATAGCTCGGTTCCCTCCTCGGCAGCGCTATTACGGTCCATTGGTGGGGCGCCTGCAGTATCCATACCCGGCGAAACATTTTAATTTGCCTCTTCTTATCCATTTGAAAGGCTCGCGCGCGTCAAGAGCAGCTGGAATTTACATACATAACCAGCGAAATTATGCGATTGACAGTCACATATTTTTACAGCTTTTTTCTCTGGCTCTTGGCCTTTTATTGTCAGGGCTGAGTGCTCCGCATCGCCGAGCGCGTAATTTACCGAATCTGGGCGGGCGCGCTCGCTTCCATTGGTTAATCAAACATACAATTCTCCATGCATACGATTTTTTAGACGTTTAAATGCATGTAACCTCGATTATTAACTCTTATTGTATATAGGCTGAAAATCTTATTATCGTTACAGATTTCCATTAGCGATAATTGTTGGATATTTTCCAAACCATTCAGTACTGAACGCATATCTGAAAATATTGCGAGTTTTTATGCCTCGAATAAAATTGTGACTGAGAAATCCACCTATGACATACGGTATCTTTGCTGCCGCAGTATTGATTTTGAATACTTCTCATCGATTAGTCCAACAGTTATTGAAAATTGAACAGTTACAAATGTATGTCAACTTCAAATCAGAGCATAATGAAGTTGTAATCTCGAATTAATTATGAATGTCCAAATAAGTATATATTTACCATTGACGAGACACGAGAGTTCACGTTTTGGAAAATCATAGGTTGAACATATTGCATATGAAATTGAAGTCCTCTCACTCAGTGTGTGATCCTCTCTGGTCACTAGCTGCAGGTGGAGAAATCTAATATCTGATAATTTGTACATAAACTAATAATTAACGCTGTGATAATCATCTTGATTAACAAAATGAATTGTATAAAAATCATGAATATTAACAAAGAGTATATTGAAGCTCGTATAGTGAATCACGTGGACATCCAAACTCATTATTGAAAATTAAAATTGATAGAAAGGATCCTCTCATATTTGTAACTATTTGACGACTATGAGTAACCGCCATTATATCATCATATATTTATTCATAAATCCGTAATAATGTGTGTCGGGTTACATGTGCACCAAGCTTATAGTGGGTATAATAATATTTTAATAATACATGCGATAGTAAGTGTCATGAACACGTAATGAAAGAAATTTTTAAATCTGTAAAGTTCACTATGATTTTTAATAAAATAGAAAAATTAGAAGGTAAAGTCAGAATACTAGGCATCAGTCTCTCGCAGGCTGATATCTGCGGCTCAGAACGCAACAGGACAGAAGTCTGGTACAATCCATTCACCCGAGCCTATTCGCCAGTATAGCCAAACAGCGAGCAATCCATTTATGCGTATGGGCGTAATATTTTCGCTTGGCAGCGACGTTTGTTTTTATTAGAGGCCACAGCTCGGGCTATTAAATCGCAGATGCGTCGAATTCGTGCGATCGAGCAGAATCGGCAGTAGTGTGTTTTATGTAAGCGCGACGCCATTTGCAGCAGCGTCCTCTCGGTTGTCTCCCCCCGGTTTTCTACCTCCCTCTCTCTCTCTCTCTCTCTTGCCCTCAATGGGCGGCGATTTGTTTCGCTCTCCCTCACGCCACGCCGCCGCCGTTGCGCGTGCGGCAAAGCCGCGTCGTATTTATTCGACGATCGACGCAACGTCGCGCGCTGGATCGCCACCGCACCGACAGGGGATTTCGGGGCGCGTTGAAAAAGTGCGAGAGAAATCGAATTCGAGGAAAATTGGAAATGACCATGGCATCGTATACCTTTTTGACCCCCGACCCCCGCTGATCAAGATAGCGCCGCGAGATCTAGCTGGCACGGTGTGAAGGGAACTAGGATTATGCGTTCGTTTCGTTCGGTTTTGTTTTTTATTCATTTCGCTTTGCTCATTTGAAGAGCCGGATTTGTATGGGGAAATTGCTGTTTTCTCCACTATCGGATGCCACAGGCGAGTCGGAATTTACACTTCGTCTAGGATATTTAGGAAGTATCGTTTTGAGTCCGAATTCATCCAAATATTGAGAAAAGGTTATGATTATAAAATTAGTCGTCGTTGTTGATATAATTATGAATTAATAAGTTGATTATACGAATCGTGAAATAGCTCAACTATCTACTTGTAAGCGTTGAAGTAGAAACAAGAAAAATAAGAGGTGAGTAACAACTCTTCGAGATTCAAGATAGAACTAAGTAGTGCGCACTTGCCCGAAGTTTTCCAAGTACCGGAATATGTAAAACTCGAGCTTATCAGCTTGTTATCAACCCTGACCGCAGGGTAACAGTAGTTTCCAAGAAGAAATAAACCGATGAGTAGAAAAAAGAGCATGGCGCATTGAAATATAATCAACAAGTACTCGATAAATGTCGTAAGTTTGTCTGAATAATATATAATGCAGCATCTTCAGTACATTCAACTATACGTTCTTGTGTTAAAGAAACTATGAACAATTCTACTGTAATTAATATTTTATAGATAAATTTACTAATAGCACGTACCACTTAAAATATTTAAATTTAAACACATATGATGTAGCAGCCAAGAAAAGAAGAATTTAGGTTTGATAACTGATGAAAAATTGCTCGGTAGATAAGGTAAGAGTACCCAATATGCTCCTCTTCCCAAGAGTTTTCGTAAATTTGTCTACGATAAAATTTGAATTTCATCATTTTGTGAACGGCATGTTAAAGTGTAGTTCAAGAGCTATTTGAAACCACCATTATAATAAAATCGACTTACATTGATATTTTCATCCATATCAAGTAATTATTCATGGATTGTGAAAATTTGAAGTAAGTAGGGGAGAGAGAGGCAGGTTGTCGGTGAAGGTAAGTTGGCAAACTATGAATATCTCCTCATTCGTGCGATAAGGAAAAAATCGTTGAATGCAATTCATAAGCATTGCCACTATACATATTTGTCCTGAGTAACAGATGTCCAGCGCTGTTGTAGAAGAATGAGATAATTTTAAAAAATTTTGCTGATTGAAAGAAAAAAAATATTGTTAAGAGTATTGCGTTTTTCTCTAAATCTAGATCGTAATCAATGATTGTTAATAGTGTGTCATATAGAGTTTTACTACCTTTATAATTTTGTAAAAAAATATTTTGGAAATGTCAAGTTTTTTTTTATATTATTCATTGTCATCTTATTCGATGGGATGTAAGTTGGCAGAGATTTCTAGGGGCATGTTGACATTCTGCATAATATGATTTTTTTTTTCATAAATGGTCAGAAATCACAAAATAACAACGGCTAGATCCACTAGCTAGCTATTTTGACACATTATTGTGTTCGAAACCAGCTGGCTGTAAAACAGAAGAAGTCTCTCCAAAAAATAAACAATATTTATTCAATAATTAATCAATTCATTTATTTAACAAAAATGAATTTCTATTTCGTAGATATAAAAAACGCTATGTGTTCCGTCGAATCGTGTTCGTCGTCAGTTAGATTTCGCGACATTGCAAGGCCGTACGCCTGTCCGGAGAAGCGCGCGTGCCTCCCTCTATATGAGTGCGGGCTCACGGCGTGTCGCTAGGATTTTTGCGCGATAGTTTTCCTCTTTGTGTTCCTTCTTTTTTACACTATCCTTTTCCTATCCGCCGAAATTCGAGCAACGCGCACTGAACACGATCCGATCTCTCGGGTTTGTTCGTCACGCAAACGGATCTTAGCCGATCTCTCAGCGACGACGCTGAGCCAAGCCTCAGCGTTGACCATTCCACACTCACACGATCTGCGATCCAAAGTGATGTGCGGGGTATTTTTCATAGCGAAAACACTCCATTCAAATCGGAGCACAGCCTCACCAGCGGCATACCACCGCATACACTGCGATCCCTAGCGATCTGCGGAGTGTTTTCCACAGCAAATACACTCCATTCGATACGACGCGGCTAGCTACCGCACACACACTCAAACACACACGCATATACACGCTCCCTAACTCACATCTTTATCTGTAAATACTCAGTTTCATTTTTTCGAGGAGTTTTGGCCGCAAGGTCTTTCTTCTCTGGATCTAATGTATATACTTATATATATTACGACTCTAACATCGTGCATTTATTATTTAACCCTATTCTCTATCCTATTCCTATCTTATCCTTTGAATCACGGAATCCAGCGTAAGGTTGGATTTCGATCGTACACTATGTACTCACGAGAGCGAGTAATTTCATATTAATAGTAAACTTTGATATTTGCTATATATTCCATTTTTCTTGTAGAAAAACGGGATTTTATAAAAACTCTGCCTATCAACCCCAATCTTCCCTATTTCCGAGCATTTCCATATGATTAGCCGTATGGTCCATCCTTGGTTCATGTTATTATTATATTGTGCACCCTCCATAATTCCAAATGTGTGTAAACTGTCGATCTTTGAGGGCCAATCCAGAGTGAAGTGGAAAAACGAAAATTCACAAAATCCGCCACAAATTTATTTTATGCGACGTTTCGCCAGTTAGGTTTGTAGCGGCTGCTTCCACTGCCATTGTCAAACTATTGTGTATAAAGCTAACGTCAGAGGTCTTATATACCATCAGATACATTGATGTGTTTGTTTTGAATAATCTTGCTAAGCTTCCTATACGTGTGACTGAGTTGTTGTGTGTCTTCCTTCCTATTAAGTGTGTGTTGGTACATATTGATGTGGAGCATTTCCGAAATAAGTCGTTTCTTATAATTCGCTTCGCGGTCTAAAGACGACCTATAAGAAACGACTTATTTCGGAAATGCTCCACATCAATATGTACCAAAACACACTTAATAGGAAGGAAGACATACAACAACTCAGTCACACGTATAGGAAGCTTAGCAAGATTTTTCAAAACAAACACATCCAATGTATCTGATGGTATATAAGACCTCTGACGTTAGCTTTATACACAATAGTTTGACAATGGCAGTGGAAGCAGCCGCTTCCACTGCCGAACGTAATATTATATTTTCATTCAAAACTGGTGAGAAAGAATATTTTATTGTTCCTTCGTCGATTGTTTTGTACTTAAATTGTATTATTTATTACGTGTTTTTTTGTGTAATAAATTTTTAGCCTGATGAGGCCAGTAAACTTAACTGGCGAAACGTCGCATAAAATGAATATGTGGTGGATTTTGTGAATTTTCGTTTTTCCACTTCACTCTGGATTGGCCCTCAAAGATCGACAATTTACACACACTTGGTTCATGTTATTCCTTACGAAAATGAGAATTTTAATTAAAATGAAAAGTAGTTTGAGAAGATACAGTAGTCACATATGAAGAAATAAGAATAAATACACTTTTCATCAGATAGACTGACATAGATATCAGATATATAAATATAGAGCTAGGATGATGTGCTTCGAGGTTAATTTTTGGTCTTGGTAAAATTTCGAATAGCTTTTTGAGTACGGAGATAAAACGGGGATAATTGAGAGCAAAACAGAGCTTTCCAACCACACGGAAAAATCGCAGAAAAATCGGTCGGAACAGAAAGTAACAAACCAGTGAATTATTTTCCCTACCATTCTCCATCAAAATATTGATACTGCAAAAACTCGACCGATAACGACGCATCGTCAACCGGTTTATAAACAAGTGCCTCGAAGAGTCTGATTCCCACCGTTTAGCGTCACGTCGCGATCGTAACAAACCTGAAGACGTGCACACGGCATACATGGGATATTCCACTTTAAAGCCAGACTACGCTGAAGTTGTAAGATGCGTGTTCACAAGCATCTCGACTCTTGTTTCTTTTGCTTTCTCAAAGGGAAAGCTTTGTAATGGGGCAAAAATCGGCCCACCGAATCAGACCTCGGGACATCGATTTTCGTGATCTACGGGTCGAAAAACATGGAAATCCAAAAGTGTCTGTATGTATGTATGTGTGTGTGTGTGTGTGTGTGTGTGTATGTGTGTGTGTGTGTGCGTCCCGTTTTTTTTCGTCCACGATAACTCTCGAAGGAATGGTCCGATCGTCCTGAAATTTTGCACACAGTTTAATCGCGGCAAAATCTCGGGCGAGTTCAATTTTCAGCAAAATCCGTTGTTTATTTCTCTAGCAACCGTTGCTAAGGTGTAAAATTTTTTGTTTCTTTTGTCTAGGATAACTTTCGAAGGAATCGTCCGATCTAGCTGAAATTTTGCACACCGGTTAGTTGTGGCAAGATCTAGCCCGAGATCAATTTTCAGCAAAATCCGTTGGTTATTTCCCTAGCAACCGTTCCTAACGTGTTTTCTTACAAATCCTCATGAGTGCTCATTGAGGCAAGCCGGAAAATCAGTTTTAAGTCACACTCGATGGCCAAGGACACTGAATTGTCCCATAGCAACCGTTGTTTACCTCCCTAGCAACCGTTACGAATGTTGGAAATTATTAATTTATGACCCATTTCCGTCATTTTCGACGGAAAAGGACACAAAATCTTCCCAATTAGCTCCTTAGCAACCGTTGTTTACCGCCCTAGCAACCGTTGCTAAGGGAAAGAAAAATTCATGTAAGTTTCGTTTCCAATATTTTCAACATGCTATAGATAAAATTGGGAAAATTTGGTGTCTTTTGCCGTCGAAAATGATCAAAATAGATTTTGAATTGATCATTTCCAACCTCAGCCGCCGAAAATTATCAAAATGAGTCTTCAAGTTTGCTAAATACAGACTTAAGGGCAGGATGGATCGATTTTAACCACCATTAAACCGTATGACAGTCACAAGATGAATTGATCGAAAAATTAAGCAGGTCCAAATGTCTCGCATCGTGTATAACCTAGAACCGTTTGCTTTGTTGCATTTGATCAAATAATAAGAGAGCCCGGGCAGACATCAACAGTCGCGAAAAAGTTTGGTCAATTGAAAAAGAACGACTCTTTACACAGTCACGAAGATACAAATTAAACTGATTAAATAATATTTTTGTAATTTTTGAAAAATAAATGATAGTATCTACGCTAGTGGAATGGTGAAAATACAGGTTTGGGATGCGTTTGTGGGTGATGTTGAAGCCTCTTTGAGAAAGCATACTGCTAAGGCACTTGGCAGCGGTTTTTACTTCCTTAGCTCATCTGATCTCCTTCATCAAGACAGCATCGTTTTACAATTGTTGCTATTTCTGACTCTTGTGACTAAGCTTACTTCTCCTGGCTCAATGCTACAACACACTGGAATTAGTAATAAAAAGCTCTATTAAGCTCTTCAAATCAGCGCAAAATTTGGAACGTGCTCAGGGCAGGGATTTTTTTTGTCTCATTCTTTTTTTTGTTACTGCCCGTGGGCTCCTTCTGGAGCTCCGATTTGGCACGAATAATATGTAATACTTACGGCGAAGCGAGTTTTCATTATTGTTGGGTCACATGCCACCTCAAACGCGGCATGTATGCATCACAACTGGCCCTACAGTTTTAGGTGGATTTCAAACTACCGAGCCATAGTGTGAAATTCAAAGCTTTTGAAAAATTCCGAGGTGCACGCCGGGATTCGAACAACTGACCCTCTGGGCGAGAGTCAAGAACCTATACTTATTCACGGAGCCACCGTGGTTTTTCTGTACCATTGATCGGAAACGTGATATATACGATTTTGAAATCTATTATCTTGAAAATTCTTCGAATTTTGTGAGTTTCCCACTTGAAATCAGTTTTAATCGTGAATATAATCGCGTCAGTTTTAGGCACATCCAATAGCCAAAACCATTAATTCATAATAGATCTATAAAAAATGTATTGGAACTTACGGCCGAGAGCACGTAAGGCCCCGCGTATCCACGCGCAAGGGTCATAAATCGACGACAACGTGGGTAGAAAACACAGCGGACGAAGGAGTAACGCTCGCTTAGCGGCCAGAGGGCTATTTCACTTTTTCGCTGCGGCTGCGCATTTGCGCTGCGCAAGAGTTTTACTCTGATTAATATCGATGGTATATAGCTGCTCTTGAGATGATTTATTACGGCGACAAACAGTCCTTTAGGAAATGGCAATAAACTACAATCACGACGAGCGCGAGTTTAACCTTCTATTTTTTAAGGCTGCGATTTCTTTCTTTCGATGCTTCGTTATTGATTGTCGTTTTATCGGATACTCACTCGTGATGCTTCCGATGAGGGCATAAAGATTCTCTTATTGGCATTGCCAAAGTCATAATTCTCGTGCTCAAGTACGGGGGATGCTTCTTCGTTAGATGATAAAAAATGACAATGAGTCTCGGCAAGATTTTCTGGTTATGATTCAGTTTCTCAATTGGTGAATAGTTTACTGAACAATACTTTTCCGAAATGACGATGAAAAAGTATGAAAAATCTCTTTATAAGAAAAGAGTGCCAAAATACACATTAAGTGACGTCTACGATACATTCATGTATCTCGTATGATATGAAGTCACTTTTTATTTTTATGAGTTTCTTTTACTTACCGAGTCAGAAATATTTGAAACTAGTTTTTAAGCGTAAGATGCTTACCTGTAACAGATAAAATTTGATCATCAGACACTAATGTTCGAAATAATAACAGTAAGGATTTTACGTGATTCAACGATGTTCAACTTCAAAGTGTTCTAAAAACGGCTTTTTGGAGTAAAAAATGACCGGTACTTTAACGTCTAGGACTAATCATCTTGTTTCAATACTTAAAGGTAACCCGAGCACCTCTATGCAGCGCTAGAGCGAGTAAAACACTCGAAATAGGAAATATCAAAAATCGTGCCAAATTGGCTTCACTTATTTTTGATACGAAAAGTAGCAATTTGAGTAAGATAAAAAAATAGTTTTGGGAGAAGTGATGTAACCAATCGAAAGATGAAGTGTTTCTACATAATAAAGAGTAATGACACTTTGAAAGATAAAAATTATTTACACCTGTTCTTTTAAGTTGAGCGTGAATAGTGAAATAAGAAAAAAATCATTAGTGAATCTTCAAAGTGTTGTAGGAGAGGGGTTTTAAGAGCTAAATGAACGTGGAAGGTACCGAAAATTTTCTTTTAAGACATCCAACATGACCCGAGGGTGACTGATACTCAGAGCATCGGAAATACGAAATCTGACAAACGTGCCAAATTGCCTGCAGTTACCTTATATCCCTTTCAGCTCTCCAAATCCCATCCATAGAATTTTTTATGCGTAAAAAAAGGAAAAATATCTACTCAAGAGATAACTTATTGCTAGTCGTAGGAAAACAGCTGGCGCTTTACTACATCCGACTTTACCTACTGATCCACATTTCGAATCTATTCATCTATACCAGTAAAAACTTGTTCGGGTAACAATGAATTATGAGAAAGCACATCCTAGAAACAAACACTCGGGGAGTCCTGTGTCTCAAAATCACTCAGCCAAAAAGGGACTCTCACCCCCCGCAAAAAGCAGCAAAGCCTGCCAACTCGTCCCATCCCCCTCAAAAGAATTCCCATGTATTCAGCATTGATGAACTCCGGCTTTGGCGCCTCTTCGACAAAAAGTACCCCAGCCAACCTGTTCAAAGTTGCTGCGGTCGCGCGGCCCGTTCGTGAGTCCGCGGGAGATTTATCGGCGGGCGCCGCTTCAAATGCCCCTGACTTATGTCCTCTCGATATTTCCCTCCGCACCCGAGAGACTTTTCCGGGAAGGTGCGACTTTTTCCAATGACTTTTACTTTGAAATCTCGTTTGTACGGTATTCGAATGGCGTCGCCCACCAGCTCTCACACGTTAATCGCCGGGGTGAACTCCGGAAAAAGTTACGGAGCTTGACCTTCTTTCCAGCACGAGCTAACTTTTATATGGTTCGTCTACTGCCGCGAGCATTCTATCGAGCGTTTCGTACTGAATTGGAGATTCAAACAGTTTCAGATTCCTTACTTAATTTTGAGCGATACACGCAGGGAATAGAATGAAAAAATTACAATTACCAACTCTTATACATGATCAACATATTTTATTAACTTCACATTCAATGCGTCTTCAGTTGTAGAACTCGATCTACTGAAAGATGGCCCTATGAGAAACTGAACCAACTTCAAAAACACGCACGTATGTATCAAGCAAAAAAATTATGCCAATCAGAAATTTTGATATGAGAATTCATAAACGAGAACAATTTGAGATAACAAATGTTGGCTATAAATCAACCACCTAGTAATTGTTATGATATCCGTTATTTCCCAAGGTGCTTAAAACGCAAGAGCCTTTAACTATATTGTCTTCTAGATACAGAGAATGAATAAGTCAACCTTTATATCATTTACGAAGCTTTTAGAGCCCGCGTTCTACCATAGTCCCAATAAACGGGTTTTTGCATTTTAAAGTGTTTATTGAAACATCAAATCATTCAGGAGGTAGAATATTCGATCATAACACCCAATTTTACGAATGATGGGAAGCAATGCAATCTCCACTCATCATATCCAAAATAGATTTTAAACGGATTCTTACGACCGATGATTTGGCTCCTCAATAACTTCTTGAAATGAAAAAGCCTGTTGATTGAATCTATGCTATACACGGCATGTGTTTTCATACTCAGTAAAAACGATTACTTAAAAGTGTTGCAGTACTGAAAATCTATTTTACTTAAAAACGAATTCTACATAATACGAATCTTGATTTAAGTACTTTTTTATATTGAAATTCATTCCGTCCCATTTTAAGAAAGATTTTTTTCTTGAATCAAGGAATCGTTTTTGCTGTATAGCTTTTAAAATAATGTAAAATATTGATTCATCCAATTTTCGTAATAACACGAAGGTTTAGGATTAAGTATCACATTTGAAATGGCTTGAAAAATAAGGGAATCCTTAGTAACTATGCTGTAAGCAGGTTTGTTTTCCTCGTGTGTGTTTTGACCGTCTCTCCAATAGTTGAGAAATGAAGCATCCGTAGACCAATGAAAATAGAGGGATTCGAGTTCTCCTAGAACTCATGGCAAGTCAAAGAGACTCTTAATGAAGCTCCTAGTCAAAGCCGTTTGAAGAATCAGATATGATCATGAGCTTGTTGACTGCGGAGAGGTTAGTCTGACGATTGAGTGTGATTTCTGTATCGCACGGGTATATTGATACCGCTATGAACTTCCCGATAAGTCAAACACCACTTGAGTGTTATAACAGGGTCTGGCAGGCAAAACTGCCATCAAATTTCTTATATGGTGAAGCCCGTTGAGCCGGATCCGCTATCCAAGATTCTTTTAGCACCTATTGAGACACAATAAAATACAGAAAGTCCCTTACAACTGTATTTGTTTTCAAAGGGTGAAAAAGAACATTACTTTAGATCAAACATATTCTTTAGCAAAACAAATTTTGTGCCATTTTTACCCACTTCTAAATCAATGAGAAAAATGTATTTGATATACTCCACAAGATCCTGGTGGAATTTTTGTACTCGATTAATATGTTTCTTGAGCCATGCAGGTAAATTGGGCGTTTTATAATTAAGCTCAACTATACCATGTTACTACATAGAATATTTCTTGAGAGGCTCGTTTTACCAAAATAATCCGCGGAAAATTTTGATGTGATTTCAATGTATGAAAAAATAATACCAATGTCTTCTGCCATCGGAAGATCGAATGATTTCTTCGAGAATATCGCGTTCCTGCAAAAACATCGTTCTATCCATACGTATGTACGTAGCACAAAGCCTTTTCTCTCTGAGAAAGTAAAAAGATAAAATAAATTGAATTGGTTACATGAAAAATTCTGATTTGTATGAAATAGACTCAAAATAAATAAATGGTAGTCAATAAATGGTTATCGTCATAAGTTTTGCGAGTAGCATTCTACTGAAGCTGCTGTTACTTGTAAAAATGCAATTTTCTAATCAAGAAAAGCATTTTTAACAAATACTACTTTATTTTGACAACCCGAAAAAAGCGATAAATTTACCTTAATTTTCAAAACATCCACGAGCTCGCAAAGTAGACCATGTGGCATATCAACGAGGAGCGGAAACGCCTATTGTGAGAATCGCACGACGCATCAGGAATTATTCAGAGCGAATTAACCCGTCATGCCAACAATGGGAAATCGAGAACTAATTAACCTTCTTCCATTTGTCTTCTTCCTGCCTCAGGTGCTAACTAGTTTATTGGAGCAAGCTCGAGAGCGCACGTGTGGGGATGCACTGCAATACTCCTTTGCTACGGGTTATTTATGTACTCGCTCGACACTTCCTCGCGAGCCGCTAGTCCCGGACAGGCGCAATATTAATTTCGCCGGGGGGGCTTCTTCGATTTTTTTCATATACCTTTATTCTTTCGTGACACGTGCCACTCGTTCGAGAACGCAGCTCGAGCTCAAGTTTGCCCGCGTCTCATTCTCTCGCCTTTAAAATTTAAAGACTCAACTTGCAGGAGCGAGCCACAGTAGATTTAAAAGTGAAAATCCTGTGAGTTTTCATGCGCATACGTCAGTATTTTAGCTGAGCTTAATTGTTAGATTGAATCTCAGTTTGAAATTTTTTTCAGTCACACCTTGTACTGCGATGACCCGAAGGTTTCTCACCCCAGTACTCCCAGAGGGAGTACCACAGAGTTCTTATGGAGTACTGCGGTCTTATGGATAAATACTCTTTATTTTTGCCCGTATTAACCGAGAGCTATTCCTCAGATTAGAACGCCTTATCAGAATACAAAAGTTTATTTAAATGAGATAAAGACTTGAACAACATCGAATTTAGTACCTTCTAGGACAAAAACCGATGCTAAGTGCCTTAGCAATATAGTTTCTCAAAGAGGCTTCAACATCACCGACAAACGCGTCCCAAACCTATATTTTTACCATTCCACTAGCGTAGATACTATTATTTATTTTTCAAAATTTACAAAAAAATTATTTAATCAGTATAATTCGTATCGCTTTCTTAGCAACCAGTAAACAACGGTTGCTAAGGAGCTAATTGGGAAGATTTTGTGTCCTTTGCCGCCGAAAATGATGGAAACCGGTCATAAATTCATCATTTCCAACCTTTGTAACGGTTGCTAGTGAGGTAAACAACGGTTGCTATAGAGAAAATAGAACAATTCAGTGTCCTTGGCCATCGAGTGTGACTCAAAACTGATTTTCCGGCTTCCGAAGCAACGGTTGCTAGGGATGTAAACAAACCGTTACCAAGGACATCAACAGTGATTGCTATGGGAAACATCTCATCGATTCTCATCGATTCTCATTGATTCTCATTGACTCTCATAGCCCCGATGAGCACTGATGAGGATTTGTGAGAAATAAACCACGGATGTTGCTGAACACCGAACTCGATTCGCAGACCAACCTATGTGTGCGAAATTTCAAGATGATTAGACCATTCCTTGGAGTAAGAATTGCCCCTCGCGATGTCCTGAAGCTGTTATGTTAGCTGAATGAAAGAAAAAACAGATGTTTTTTTTCACTGTCTTGTTATAAGGTTGACATGAGTATGTTGAAATGAAGAAAATGTTGAATTTAAAGCCAACAGTATGTATAACAGACCTGTCTTTTTGAATCATTCGATTTTCTCCCAGTAGATATGAACAAATTTATAATACTCTTCACTAAAACAAAGCAACATAAAAATGTATTCGTTGTAGTGAACTT
This sequence comes from Aphelinus atriplicis, assembly GCA_020882685.1. Taxonomy (NCBI): domain Eukaryota; kingdom Metazoa; phylum Arthropoda; class Insecta; order Hymenoptera; family Aphelinidae; genus Aphelinus; species Aphelinus atriplicis. The sequence continues at coordinate 17,614,725 of CM037074.1, read as the reverse complement.
TACTGCAAAACATTTTATTGGTGCTAGTGAGGTATTTTATGACCACAAAGGTCTTTGTAGGCTACGTTCTATTTCAGAACTTCAGCAATAAAATGCATCACATTATGAGCATTCATTACACTACTGCACAAAAACTTGTTACATTAGCCGAGGGAATCTCGGCCTTTGTATTCTATTAATGATAAAATGAATTTAAACAGCGAGATCCAAACATGAAGTTGGATCGTAACGCGTTTGCTAAATCTCTTTGTTGACAGTAGTACAAGTCGGGTAACGGAAAAAAACTCCATCTGTTGTTTACGATTCTCTATGAAAGAGTCGCCCTTGAAATAGATCACGCGACAAGTAGCGATGCTGAACTTCTCCGAGATTTTCGTAGCGATTTCGATAGTTCGCGCACGTCCATTTATGGAGGGGGGGGGGTGCCGGGGTGATGAGTCAGGTGTTATAGAAAGGCACGTATGCACCAACAATGGTGAGGGAAAGAAGTGCAGGAATCCTAGGGAGGTCGCGGCCTGCACAGCGATAACAGTATAGTATAGTTGCGCGCGCGCGGGCGCGAGGCTCGAATTGATGCCGACATGACACGCCAACAGGGCAGCGAGGCGCGTGCGGTCCCGATGTAACAGCCAGTTGTCAAAATGCGAAACTGCCCGGCACTAGCTCGGCTGTGCATGTATACCCGACTAACCGACTGCTCGCATTACGCGCTCAATTCGCAAAGCGTTTTCGCGGCACTCGAGCGCTTCAATCTCGACTTATTACCATTTCAGGGCTGGCTGTTCGCGTGTGCCGATGTGGAACAGCGACCACCTGCTCAGCCGCCCTGCTCCGGCCAATGAGAGAGAGAAAGAGATAGTGGGGGCGAGAGACTGGCTTCGGAAGCGTAAAATAGCATTCCGAGGATAAATATGTGGATCAGCGCAGTTTACGGGGCTCACGCAGGCCGGCCGGGCCAGAATGTTAGGCTACTTCATGGAGCGCTTCGTGCTATCCCCAAAATTTACCCCGCTAACTTCGGCTGTATATATACAGGCTGTGCCGCATATAACGGGCTATTTCGGAATACCAATATATTCGAAGAGGGTTGAATAGATTTTGCTATCATAGAGTATCAGTTAATGATCGAACGCAAGAGCGATTCATGAGTCAACGCAAATAATCACCTACCTAATTAATTCACAGATTATATAGGACCAATAGAAGAAATATTGTTAATCGTAACAATCATTTCAAAAGAATCATTTTTCTGTTTCAAGTACGAATGTTAATATTCATTACAAACATAATATATTCAATTAAGGTTTTAATAGGATGCGATTCGATTGGAATAAATGTATTATTATATAAATTAATGATTAAAACTGTATGGTGTGCTTATGGCACTATTACTTAAATTTAAAAAGCTTAGAGAAGTCCAATAGGAAGTTGCAATGAAATGTCGAATAAATTTCCAAATTCAATCATTTTTGGAATCACTTCAATCACTTTTCACTTATCTTTAATTTTATTTCATTTTCTCTGCCAATGACTGCATAGGACTTCCATTTTCATGATTGAAAAGTATATATCGCTATATTGTACAATGTCCAGAGAGATAGAAATATTTTCCCCGTAGAGAACGCAGAAATATTCCACATCGAGATGATTTATTCGTCGGGATGACAAAGGGTCGCGCATGAATTCCCCCTCATTGTGTAACTTCATAAAATTACTTTCATTCATCAAGGATAATCTCGCAAATCTATTTAATTGAATATGAGCTTTGCCCCTGCCTCTATCGATAATTCCCCTCACCTTTGGCGAATTCGCCGGTAAATGGATATGCGGCCAATCGAACGATGCAATCTAATTAAACGGGCACTGTCAATGATCAAATCCACGTTTTTACTTTTAATTTCTGCCCGATGTAGATGTCAACGTTCACTCCCTCCATTTCTCTTCTTCTCCCTCTCTGCCTCTGCCTCTCTCTCTCTCTCTCCCCTCGGACCCGCAGCGACTGTACATCAAATCCTGAAGCGCGCCCCCGAATTAATTTAACGTCTCAACATAGCGTGAGCGTTCTCGCGAGGCCGGACATTTTCCAATTTGTTCCAGGCTGATCCCCGCCCTCCCCAATTATGACCGCGGCCGATTCAAAGGCGCAATATGCTAGCGACTGCAGCCTATCCGCATTGCCCGACGCATTGTTGAATATGCGCGTCGCACGGCCGACCGATCGTCCGGTGATATATACTCTCGATTACTCAATGTGCCGCTGTGAAATTATTGTAATCGAGTTTACTGTATTTTTGAAGGCAGCATATAGCAATGGCTCGTATACATATCGGATTTTGGACTCATTCCGCCGTGTGACATGTTTAGTGTTGAACGCGTTGTAAAGTTAGCTACGGACCTTTTGTTTTAATTGAGAGGATTATGTTTGAGGATTATGAGTAAATTGTAAATTTTATCATTGTTATGCTAGTGCGCACTAATTCACGTACTGTAGTTCCATTTGTGGATTGAGTTATCTAGTCTAAAAACGCGCCTCACACATCTGTATTGATTGTGAATCGAATTACACTCGTCAATATTATGTGTCGATCAATCCTGCATTCGTATGCCGTATAATATTCTCGCTATCGGAACGAAATACAATAAAATCATCCAATATAGGACTAATTGAATGGTCTCATATTTTACAAGCCTGGGGTAGCAGAGGGGAGTTTGGAAAAGCACGATCTCATTGTGAAAGCAACGTCACCTTGAGCTAATGGAACAACGAGAGCGGAACAACAGAGAGCGGCTCGGAGTCAGGCTCGAGTGAGCTCCGGATTTGACTAACCAACCGGCTAACCGACCGAGCCCTTTCCGGTATTTGCCAGCAAATCGTCGAGCCACCGATTGTCATTCGGAGCCGAAGCCGGAATAACGTTTAGATTCGGTACGATAGCAAAGGGAAAGAGAGAAAAGAGGAGCCGGCGCAAGCGAGCCAGCGCGAGATTTTCAACATATTCGTTGACGTGCGCGCACTGCGAAAACGAGAGGAGCCGGCGGATTACGGGCAAACTGGAGGCAAAGGGAAAAACACGTCGCGCCGCGCGCCGATGGTTCGAGCTTGCGTGTTCCGCTTATGAAAGAGCCACTCTTGATTTCTTCAGCTTGGCCCAGAGCAAATTCGCATGGGACGCGACCCGATCCGCCTCGTCTGCCGTACTAACCTCGCGCCATCGCATTCGCCAGAGCCCTGCCAGAGGCACCCAGTTGTGCGTGTCTTTCGGCTTTGTTCCATCTACCACTGCCCTCCTTCCCCCTGCCCCTCAAAATTGCGATGTACGGCGATTTTCTCAAATCGCGAATTTTCCCGTCTTGGTCGGACTCAACAGATTGTTCTTGGTCTTGTATCGGTGTGACTGGTGCCACATACAAGTCCACTGTATCACGCGTGCAGTTCTCCAGATGGTTATAGAAAAAAAGTGACAAGTGTATTGGTTTTTTCTTCATATTTTACAAACATTTAATGGTAAATTACGAATTCTGATAGCAAAAACTGATTCTTAGAATAAGTCTGGTTATAACTTACTCTTTCTACTTGTCACAACGATACAGTACATTTTAATTTTTTTTCTTATACTCGTTTGCTCCTTTTGGATAATTTACTATAGATTATTTCTTATCAGGCGACGAAACAACCATTTGTAATATCTTTTGTAGAATCCTCAGATTAGGAATGACAAAAAAGATGATGCTTTCTTCGATTCCCAGCCAAATGTATATTGTCTATTTTATTCATAAAAATTTATTTGTTAAAGTTTCCTATCCAAAAAATGTTAGATTCGTCAAACAATTGACTTTCGAGCAACTTGATTTGACAATTTATTTTTAAAAAAAATAATCAATATTTTCTAATAACTCCAACATATCTCACTCCAGATATTACGTGAGAATAATCAACCCGAGTGTGAATATTAAGTGTGAGTATTAATATTAAGAGCTCGGGCTCGTCAATCTATATCTTGCCATCTACATTCATTGAATCTTTCTACAATTGATTAATTAACTCATTCGGATGAAAGGTTTGCCTCTCACAATGAAACAAATGATTCTTTCCTCTATGATATTCGGCCGATATTTTTCATTTGCTTTCCGGCGCGGCGGAAGGTCTGGCAGGCTTTCATTCCGGTTTGCGCGCGCCAATCTCTGCAAACTCTCTCGGCGCACTTTGTGGATTCGCCGCAGCACGTACCAAAACCCATCCTCTTTCTACTATTCTCCGGCTCCTTGCAAACGATCCTCCGCTCCGGGCTTTTTTCGCTCCTGGCTCAGCTCTATTGTTTGTTTATGAAATTATGAACGACCCAATTGGCCCGAGCTGCACGGCTTGCTTTGGTTTCGTTTGACTGGGTGGCGGTGGCGGCGGCGGCGGCATTACGGGCCCAGCCAGCCGAGCGAGAGGCTGCAGCCGAGCCAGAAGAGAAAGAAACCACAGCAGCGAGAGAACGGAAGAGAGGACAGGAAACACGGGGCGAAGGGCTCACGCCAATAACTTGCCTATAGCTATGTGTCGACGGGGTAATAAAGAGAGAAAGACGCGCCGCGAAAAAGAGAACAGCCCGAGAGTGAGAGAAAATAGGATATGGAGAAAGAGAAAAAGTCGAAGGAAATGGGCGAAAGGTGGATAGGATTTGCTAGTTATAACCCTATATAGATTATCGCCTCGAGGCGTTAACAATGATCGCCGGCGCGCGAGACTCTGTGTACCGAGAGAACCCGAGCGAACCTCTTCTTTTTCTCCTGGCTTTCCCACTGTATTTCCCTTCGCTCGTTCGCCTGACTATTTATACGTCGTCCCCGCGCCAACCCTCTATATAATATAACCGAGGTATTGGACGTGAAAACTCCTGCGGGCACCGTTGGAATATACCCACGAATATTTACAAGTGCGTATATGGATGGTTGCTCAGATAATCGCGTCAATCCATCTATACGATTGAGTATTAATTCCAATCAGATTTTTCCGCCCTTCTCGTGTTAATTGAATTTCCAAAGCTTCTTGTTTTTGATGATTCGATAACTTGTCGGAATTAATATTTCCTTGATTTTTCAGAAACACAGAATGTTAATAAAATGAACAATGACGGTTTTGATCTGCAACAACCTTCATAGTTTAGATATTTTGAATTTCCAGATGTTGAGAGTCAGACTCCTGGCCTGATTCCCAAGTTTGAAAAATTTATAGATAATGATAAGTACTGGTCATTCATTTATAAGAAGGTGTGTGTGTGTGTGTGCGCGCGCATTCAAATACATTGAGAAGTATTCACGTATAGCGTTGTCACACTGTATATGAATTTCCCAATGCTACTACTGTCTGTACTACCAACATAATCCGTGCCACGGCGCTAGTCTATAGAAATATGAAATCCAAAGGATGGCTCGTATCGGGTACATCTATTTCCAATAATATCGCAATGATGATGGTTATTCATAATCTCTGGAATAAGTTATGTATGATAAAGACATAATCCTCAATTCTCGAATGGTAACATAGATCGAATGCAAGCCAAAGTCACAGAGGATATTAAAAACTCAAAGCTCAATCTAATTTTCATTTCTGCTTCACTCAGAAAGTCGATGTACATAGTCTAAAATGCGTACATCACTGATGAACCTCTTCACCGCAGGGTATAATATAATTCTCTCCGTCAGTCACATACATGACGCAAGATTTACACAATCAACCCTATCTACCTCAAATAAATTTACGTGCCTCGGGGAATGACCAGAATGCAGAGCCACTCGGCTTTACCACTATACTGGCAGGCTCATGGCATAAAAAGGAGTTTTCGTAGTGATACGTTTACAGCTGAAAGTGGCCATAGCGGGTAATCGCGCTGCGCCATCGTTCCTCGCGAGCAATGAAGCAGTACTCACGAGCGGAAGTGACATGGCTGCAGGTGCACGGTGAATTCTAGACGGGCTAATAACGCAATGCTCGATTCGAGCAGCTCACAATCGATACGCGCCGGACGAGTTAAGATCCGGCTATTCCACGGACGAGCTTCTTCGGTGGGCAGAGCAGTGGTCGTTACACTGTATAGACCAATGAGTATCCGAGCCCCTATAGTTACCGAGTGCATTCTTCCTGAGAGTCTGGTTACATTAGCAGTTTGTTAATTATTTTGAATGATTCAAGATATACAAGGAATGGTTATTTGCGTATGATGGGTTTTCCGGAGGGATGAATGGTATAGTTTTGATGAGTAATGGTTAAAAAACAAGTTTTATTGGTCGTTGGATAAAATCCAAGACTTTTTATCAATCCGCCGTTCATTACACGGTGAAGATCGTTTTTCAAGCGGATCATTAATTACGTGGATTTTGACTATCCAAATTAATAATAGCCCATGCTTGAAAATTTTTCCAATAAATTTTTGACTCATTAATAAAACGAACCACGCGAGTGATAATCGAAAACTCGACTTCCATAATCTACCGGACGAACATCAAAACAAATTCCCAAGAAAAACATCAAGTCTCGTGGAGGAATTCGAACATTTAATCGCTTTAAGCTCAGTCAGCCGCATTTCCTTGAATTCGTCCAATATCTAGAGGAAGGGAGGACGCCGAGTGAGCTCAGTAAGAAATGGAACGATAACAATTACCTAGATTCCCCGAAAACAGCGCGAGCAAGTTTCTGGGACGATTGCAAAGTTCCATATAAAGTGACCGCGCTCGCGCGAGAGGCGAAACAGAGAAAGCTAGGAATAAAAGTTTGGCCATAATCACGATTTTCCCCGTGGCTTTTTCAATTTAAATTGAAACTCCGTCGTCGCCTCCGAAAGAACAAACTGTGCCGGAGTGTCCAACTTGGTCCAAGTCTCTCGCTCTTTCTTCTCTCCCTCCCTCTCTCTCTCTCTTTCCCTCTCTCACTTGCTTGCTCCGGCGGAGGACCGCAGACGGATTCTCATCGTTAATCTCGGGCCGAAACTTCGCGCAGATCTACTAATCTCTCGCGCCGGCGGGCGACGCAAAACCGTCGGCGGAAAACCGGCCTCGCGACGGATGGATAGCGCGAACGAACACAAAAACGGCTCCGTCAATTTGCCCGACAAGTTTGTTAAGAGCTCGTGGCGCCATTGAAATATTATGAGCATCAAGTACTACGTGGACTTTGAAATTGGTGGCTACTACTTCGGTGTGTCGCACGTCTGATTAAAGGTGTGGGTGATACGTAAGAAGGTAAGAAATTATAGTGTTCGGTCGGATGAAGAAAGTCGACAGCGCGCATCTGTTTTCATTCGCTCACGCGCTCACGGGACAGGCTGACGGATCTCGTCCACTACTACTTGCCCAATATAACACTTCACTCTGAATACACATTGAAGATGCGTGGATTTTGTCGCTCATCAAATATTTCTCTTAAAGCGAAGTAGGTGACTAACTTCACCCAGGGGTTGGAATATCTCATGAAGTCAACCCTCCGCAGAATTTTATATAACTCTGTATGATGGTGAGTTACTTCTGCGCGTTATATATGAATAACATTGAAGACTTCCAGCGAAGATGAAAACTCGCTGACCCGTTATGCGTTATATCCTGAGACAAATTAATTATCTCATTAATTCTTTAGCTTTTTAGAAAAACATAATATCATATCATTGTTTATTCAATTGAATATAACTTTTGATAGAAGTATGAAAGAAACGAACAAGGATTTTTTATTCGATTGACGAATAACTAGTACTGCTATCTAAATTGGATAAGCGGAAAATTTTGATAACTTTCTTGAGTCTGAATTGAGATTATGAATCAACTGTTGAATAATTGAACGATTGAATTCGATGTTGTTATTCGGAAACGTATCCTTGGAAAAAATTTGACAAATCTCAGACAAATTTCAAATTAGCAATTCAAATAATAGTTTTTACAAGTATTAATTTCAAAAAGTAAACAATTGTTTCAATTTACTCTTCACGAGGGACATAATTACCTAGGCGGTCGACCCCTACGCCGAGAACCAAATTTCCTAATCTAGATAAACTGTTAGCAAGTCCATAAAACCGGCTTTTGCAACTAATTTGGACTAACGAACGCTTTATTAACCAGCTAGTTTACAGGGTCTTCGTGATGTAACAGATGTACTAATCAGGGTGAGTTTTCCTTGTGAAGCAAGTTTCTTTTTGAGCCATATTTTCTCATACGTCCAATGGCTAAGAGTAAAGGGTGGATCGCGTGTGCCCTTGTCACTTCGCCAGAAGGATAGCCTTTTTATATTCTTTCACAAAAAATGCGCAGGGGGAAACTGCTGAACTATACATGAATAATTTTTAGAACGTAAAGACGGAATCTTGTGTAGAAGACTTGTTGTTATTAGAGCCCAAATAGACTGCTGCACAATTTGTTTGCATGCGAATGTTTGCAATTTGCAATACTATGTGCGAATTTTAATTTCTCTCGTAATGTGAATTTTCAATGCTGTGAAGATCAAACTGAACCATTTATATTATATATTGTTCTTTTCACACTGCCAGGATTAGATTTTTTTCGAATTCCAATGTATTCCCATCTGGCGCCAATAATAAACGTTCGCTGTTTTTTATATCTAGATGGTAAATGGTATTATTTGAGCTTCAAACGATATTTTTAATTTCAAAAATATTGCCTATTTATATTATAAATTATAAAGTGATTTTATATTTTAGAGTGAAACTTACATTCACTGCTAATGGTCTTTATCGATTGAATCGATATTTTTTTATTCACTAATTTAGTTTATGTTGTTATCACTTTCGAAAATAAATTTTCGCAATTCTCATGATAAAAAATTTGGAAAGTAGAATTGAATACCAGTTTCGAAGTCAGAGGTCAGAAAAGTTTCGAAAGAGTATGATTATCCCCACTGTGACACCAACATTGTCATTTGGGATCCTTTTCAAATAAAAGCTGGCTCGCCGAGTTCGGGCGGAAAGTAGGCTGTAGTGACGTTTGGGAAAAAAGGAATCACGTGACTGAATAACAAACTATCTTTTCAATAATGATACTTTCAGATTTTGTATTATAGAAGTAAATTTTTTTTCCAGCTTGTATTATATTTTTGAGTTTAAAAGGGAAACTATGTCAAAAGAATTTATTCGGTTTAGAAGAATTACTCTGAAGGGAACACAAAAAAGAGCTCAACAATTAATACTCGTATTGCTGTTAATGAACCCATTTCTCTTCATAAAGCAACCAGAGACGATAGTTTGAGGTCGGCTAAAGAGACCACACAAGCCACCCCGTAAAGAGGAGTATACCCTGCATGCTTGCGCTGTTAAAGCGAAAGAGAAAACCGACCCCGCGCTGTTAGATTTTCCAAGAGAGGTGAATGTCAATCCCAATCGTACCGGATAGTCTCGTAATTGCAGTTTTTCAATGTAATTCCATTCAACACTGTGCAGATAGGGATAATCTGTTCAACGTACCGCTAGAGAAGACATTTTCTTTGCAGTGCCTTTAGAAAGGTTCAGTGAACACCGCATGAGTCGAGACCGAGTAGAAAAGTATTGGAGTATAAGTCATTGAAAACAAATGTGACCCAGCATTTGGAATAATCCCTGCGTCTCAGTATAATATTTGCCCGCCGAGCGTATATGCAGCCTCGTATCCTCATCAAGAATGTCAATGGTGCAAAAGCGCTATTGACTCGAATTCACCAATTCGACCAATAATTATGAAATACGCGCAAACGAAACAGAGCTAGTTGCATTAGCGGCCTCACGGCATTCGCGCGTTCTCCCCATAATCGGTTGAATTATACGTGTTTAAAGTTAAACAAGCCCATCAAGCGCGGGCTTCAGCGTAACGTAGATTCGGCCTCGCGCGTTCGCGTACCAGAGCCGCTGGCTCGATCGCGAGAGCCAGCCCGCTCTCTCTCTCTCTCTCTGTTCAGACTCTCCATATCCCATCCGCTAATGCTCTGCGGCCCAGGCCGTTACGTCGGCTCTCGCGCCAGCTCCGAAACGAGCGTCAGTTATGCGGCGCATTAATATTATAAATACGGCTCGCTCGCCACGATTCATGGCCGAGCTGCTACTGCTGCCCTGCTGCCTGCGGATGCATTCGTAATTTCGCGCGCGCATCGGTCCGGTTGCGTGGGCTCCGCCGCACGGTTAACCGCGATCGCTACTTTTTAATACGTAATTTTTCCCCGAGATGAGGGTATCCCGATACCGAGCTCTCGCTCGGAATATTCATAATAATGAGTCTAATGTTGGAATATGATCATTCGCGAATTAGCCAGTCTTACATAGCTGGGTCCTCTGGAACGTAACGCGATACAACGTGGAGAGTTGCAATATAATCATTATGACGACCGGAGTAATCGAGTGAACGCAATGTTGTGATCAACAACAAACGGGGCAGCCTGTCCGTACCTCTTATATATATATGCGCACAACAGCCTCAAGCCACAAGCCGCGGCGAGCACGTTCCTCGAGTCAGTGCCCGCGAACGAATAACGCAGTAGCGAAGCGGCACGCGCGTCGACAAGCATATACACCACCCCTTTGTTGTATCGAGCGCCTCGTCTCAGCGGGCCATCGGAAGGGGCTCGTTCGGCTTATCGACGCCGCGACGCCCAGGAGGCCATCCGTCATCCGGCCCAGGCCCCATTAAGTCATTATTTTCGAATCATCGAGCTTATCCGCGCATTCGATCGCACGGTGAATTAAACGCCTCGCTCAAATATTAGCGCTCCCGTTTTTCTTACCCATCAAGATTGCGATCGAGATAGCGGCTACGTGTTTTGTAGTGTTTCTTTTTAAAGGGGAAACCAGGTGAAGGGGGTTGCTGCTCGTCAAAAGCTCGAGCGAGGCTTTGTCGTAAGTGGGTGATCGTGATGGTGCGCGTTCGTTTCGATTTGAATGTATGCCGCAGCTGTTGATTAGCATGCATCGCTTTTCGATTGGGCTGAATTTTAATACGCGAGTAGATAAACGCGTAATCGAAGCAAAAGTCATGAATTAGTGATCGCGCTCGATTCGTTTTCCCGTGGATTATTGGTATAGTGAGTATGTATGATTACGACCCCATGTACGCTCTACGCTTTAGATTTCGCTTTAGACCAGTACAATGATGTATGCGCGTATGCAAATATTTTCCATCGGGGCATTATAAAATATTTGCAACCCCTTCGTAGATTTACTCGGCTAACTTTATTATTGAAATGGAAATTGAGGTTCGCTTAGACATATTGGATTATCTGGATGTACCTGTATTCTCAACCCTATTGTTCAATGGGCGTAGATCATTTTTTATCAACAATTTGTGGAACTGTAGGCTCCTATACTCCAGGCAGTTCAATCACATGCGACTCGATAATTCCGTTATTTGGGAAAAAATCAGATTCCGCATTAATGAAACTTCCCATACAGTCGGAAGAAATCTTATCAACTATTCACAAATAGTATTTTCGATTTGTATCGACGACTATATAAACATATATATACATGCTGATGAGAATACGCATGATCAATCTTTGCAAATTCAAAGGTCGATTCGCATCTACAATCATCACTGATGACGTATCCCAGGGACGAAGCCAAACCAAATCGTGTATCCACAATCGGCAAATCACGTGGTGCGCGCTGTTGGGACAAAGCAGACACGGAGACGTGCTCTCCGAGCAATCTAGACCCGCGCATTGCATTATTCGAGCATTTCCCGATGAAAATACTTGACGCTAATAAATGCAAAGAAGTCGCAAGACAATAATTATGTTGGGCGTCGAAGTGTGCGCCAGCAAACTACATACCGACGGCATCTCGCTCTAATCACGATCCAAGTCGCAAAGAGAAAAAGAGAGAGAGAGAGAGGAAAGGAGCAGAAAGGGAGTGTAGGGCTCCTTGCATGGAAACCATACACGGGCTGCGCGACAATATAACACGATTCGAGCGAGCGGAAAATCGATTCTCCGGGGAATAGCCGGCGCGGCGAAATGGCTCTGGAGAACGAGAGAAATAGCGGGCGTGCGTGTGCGACTGTGCATCGGGGGATGCCGATTAAGCATAATAATTAATTAATACGCTCCTCGGGGCTCTCGGCTCCTCCCGCGCGAAGAGAGAAGCTTCCGTTAACGAACGCCCCTCGTCCTCCCTGATTATGCCTGAATATTGCAAGCGGAATTCCAGCGACGATTCAATTTCTCTCTCGGAAATGTGGCCCTGTGCGTGCGCGGTAATCGGGCAAACCACGCTCGAGCAGGGACGCGTCAAGTTTTTGACGAGGCCGTAAAATGTTTAGCCGGGCCGCTGATTGCGCGCCCCGGATGCCACGGCTTAATTGCAATTCCTTTTGTTGCATCGAGGGTGTGGGCTTCTTCGAGAAGTTGAATGTATCTTCCGAGGATAGTTCACCGAGATGCTTTTTCACGAATAATTTAATTTTGTATGGCCAAACTGGTGATTAGACCTTGCTTTTGTTAATTTGATATAAATAGACAGAGACGTTTTATTCAGGAATTCTTTTAAATAGAACTGACGGGATAAGCACTGCAAACTTTGAAGTTCTCGATAGGTACTTTCGAAATCCTGCCAGTGAATTAATGACATAAGGTAACAGCAGGAAAATTGGCACTGCAGGCAATTTGGCACGTTTGTCAGATTTCGGATTTCCGGTGCTTTCTGAGCATCAGTCGCCCTTGGGTCATGTTGGGGGTATTAAAAGAAAATTGTCGGCCCCTTCCCCGCCTATTTAGCCCTTAAAACCACTTTGATATTTCACATCAAAAATAAGTGAAGCCAATGTGGCCCCTTACGCGTTTATAAATGGAAAGACTGAGTAAAATCATTGAATATTTTTATAGACATATTACGATGATTTAGACGCGTATTTTTGAGTTGAATGTCAAAAGTTCTGTATACATATCACTGGGAACATGATAGAGAGTTTATTCCAATGCCAATTTAATCGTTGCTGTAGGCTTATATAGGCTGTAACAAATGATTAAGAAATCGTGCCAAATTGACTGCACGTTTAATGCATTTAACCTTTTCGCGTTTTTTTTAAATTGACATTTTTGATAGGTTAAAGTAGTCAGATGATAGCTATAAAGATGGTTTTGGATAGGTATAGAGCTTTAAGATACTGTCCGCAGAATTTCAAAATTCCAAGTCTATCATAGTCAAATTCGCAAAAAATCCTTAAGGGGTGGCGCATTGTCTGCAATTACCTTACGTTGTGACTGATTTACAGTGAATTTTCTCTGGCCGTCAGGTGCAAATCAAAGTTAACAAAGCTTCAGTGAATAGTTACAATTATTTGCAGAAGTTCAGAGAGTAGAACGAACTTCATCTGTCAATTATACCATTTACCAAGTGCTGGAAGCTGGTTATTTTTGTTAAGGATGAGATATGATTAAATGAAGTCAAGACGCGCAGTGAAAAATCAAATGTAGAATCATCAACTGAACTAGCACTAGCCATCCATTAGCCATCCACACATACAGCCATACACACTTTTATTTACGTATGCACAAATCCACTATATTTTCAAACATACAGGGTGGATAGTGAGTTGTGCACTTTGAGCCGATTATTTATTGAATCGTGCCAATTATTTTTTGAATAATTTTCCAAACTTAATCAATGTTTTCTTCTCCAGTAATTGAAATGAGTGATTGTCATGCGTGAAAATGAGCCAATTTCATGCACATGTTGGGAAAAAAATCAATAATATGAAATAAAAATTGTAATTGAAATTATGTCATTCACGATGAACAATAAAAATAATCGCCTTAGCAATTTCGTTCCATTTCTCGATGAGATAACCGATTGTTTGCAAATAACTGGACACAGTATTTTCGATAGTGGCAGGCTACAGTTTCGGCTATCAACTTTAACCTCTCGCCACGTACGATAAGCAATAAAAGAGCCAATAAGGATCGCAATGCGGACGAATAAAACTCCGGGGCAATTATGATCCTAGACGAGGTCCGAAATATCGTCACATCCAGACTCACGAGTGTGCACACATGGCCGGGGGTAAAATCTTGCGCAAGAGTTGGTCGCTTCCGCGACGCACACGTTCACATGGCGAGCCACTACCTAGATGAATCGTTTATTTAGCAAACGACGCACGTGCACGTCGTATACGTTCGAGTTATTGGACGTTTCGCGAAAAGCACTGGGTCTAACGAGCCGGAATATCCCCGCAGCGTATAAGATGCCGGCGAATTAGGCCAACGCTATCCTACGGCTCTTCATGTGTATACATGTACACAGCTGCCGCGATGAATGCAGACATTGCTCGTGCGGGTGTGTAGGGACGAGTTTCGCTCGTATCAGGGAAAACGAGCTGTTTTTTCGGCAAAGCGTTTCTCCCTCTCTACATATTCGCCGCCGACGAACCCAATTATCGAGGAACGTTCGAGCGGGATTTCTTCCACTTAAGCTGCCCTAGAGAGAGCTCGCACTCCGCGAGTTTCCGCCAAAAGACCGGCAGATCGCAAATTCAATTATAATGAGCTCTTCCGATTAGTGCCGCAATAACGATATGTTTTTTTTCCCCCCGAGCTTGCGCGCCCCCACCAGGATCAATGACGAAACGAGGCATCGGGAGGAGCTCGAGCTCGTTCTTGCGCTGAAGCTGATGCGCTTACGGAAAAATGCTTACGCTAATGCTCGCTTTCGATTTCACTGCTCTCTGCCGACCGGGGAGGGATCCCAGGCTCGATTCCATACGTTTTTCAGTGAAGGCGAGCTTAATGGATTTCTGCCAACGTCCCGCGATTCGCGTGTTTTCGGAAGCCCACCTTGCTTTTTCCGACGATGTGACAAATAGCGCGATTTGCGGACAGAATGCGCGAATGGCGGACATTCTAACGCTCGCTTGGGATATCGACACTTACGTTTTTGCGCACATATTGTCGTGCAGCTGAACCCCCTGCATAATACGAATTCGGTGTAGGGAAACTCACGGTCGGGAAGATCTTTTTTTGTTAAATGAAAGTGCTATCACGAAATAGTATGTTATCAAGAAGGTACCGATTGTAGCTGATGTAAACACTGGCGGTTTTAGCGCATTTAGCTGAATTAATTATTAATGTCTGCGTCGGTATTGAACATCACATTAAGTAATCATCAGACGCGAAATGTTGCAGAATTTATGCTCACCTTCTCTTTCAATTTTTTTCACTAAATCTACTTTTCTACTAGAAACAGTGTGTATTTTTTCCCAATCGCAATAGATAAGTAGTCATGAAAGAATCCTTTCCTACCTATAGCACGAAGCTCCAGCGGAGTGTCGAAGTACAAAGTACCCCCCTACTCTACTCCACGGGGCAGCGACGAGGGCTTTAGTATTCGCGCGCTTTGATGGAAGAATTGCGCTCAAGATAGCTGAGCCCACTTGTTTTTATCTCTACATCCCCAACTGCAGTTTTCCTCGGATGATCCTATTGTTAGAGCTGGCGCCGACGATAAATTCTTCACGCAGGTAATATGTTGGAAGGATAATTTCCGTTTTTTAGTCCTCTTCAGATTTTTATTTCCGCGAGGAAACGTGAAAGTTGCCTTATCTTTAATTACATTGAACAAATGAACGAATGAATGGAATGTGCGGTCTAATGATAAATATTATATTTATAAGGAAAATTAAATATTGAAAAAGAATATCATGGTTTATTTACTGAAAAATTTAGTAAGTTCTCCCATTCGCAACTCTTACAGATCTAGTTAAAATGTTGTGAAAAAAACCGTGACTAAGACATTTTTCAACAATTAGACCATGACATTCTGTTTCAATATTTAATTGTTGTTAATTTTTCCACACATTTTATTCCATCAGTTTTAAAGCTTAAAACTAGAGATTGGAGTACCCTAAATGTTCCAATGATCTTGGATATTTTTTTAGAGAAATGCAGATGCTTTGCAGAAAAAAACGAATCATTCACTTTATTGTCTAGAAATTATCTAATGACTGTAAATTCAGGTGATTGACAAAGAAGCACCCGTACGTACGTTAAAAAATCGTTTCACGAATGCCCTTCTAGACAAATCAATTCATTTTTATTGTATATCAAGAGTAATTAAAATTATCAATATTATATTGTGCACCCTCCATAATTCCAAATGTGTGTAAATTGTCGATCTTTGAGGGCCATTCCAGAGTGAAGTGGACAAAGGAAAATTCACTCTGGAATGGCCCTCAAAGATCGACAATTTACACACAATTAAAATTATCATTTAAATCTGAGCCTAAACTTGGTTGAACTTTGTTATGTCTCTTGGTACCATTAAGGTCAGTGGAAAAGATTACTCTATCGAAGAGAAACAGGCGAGAGTGTAACATACTTGCAACAGGAGCCCATTGGAACCGCATATCCCAGGCGCAATTTGCTGGCGACTCTTGGAGATATAGAGAAGCGAGCAGCGGGGCGCGAAACCAGCAACTGCGACACCCAAGAAACGAATAGATGCGGCAGCAGATCCCTCTCGCGTGTATGAAGTAGCTGGGAATGGAGCTGTTGCATTCTCTAATTAGTTAAGTTTTCAGGAGCCCCGGCTGGCGCCCAATCGACTCATCAAACAAAAACGAACCGAGCGTGTCGGCAAATTAATTAGGGGCTGATGCTCTGATGCTCCGAGCACCTTATACCGGGCGCCATCTCAAAAAAATTCACCGTCGTCTTGCCGTTGCTGCAAGGTGACTTCATGTAGCCGGAACGTGCTCGATTGCAGCAAGTTCTTTCTCCTGCAGCTCAAGCCAATGTAATTGCCATGCTAATTCCCAGCCGGAGAACCAGTGCTGATTGGTATGTGAGTGCTCGCCTTTCAGAGTTATGAATTCCCAATGTAGAGCAAGTAGAAGATGTGCTTGAGATACGTAATCTCGCAGTGCTTTGATATCCGTCCGGATTATTTGCTTTTAACGTTTAAATTGATATCCCTCCGATAAAAATTAACGATTATTGACCTATCAATCGATTATCGGATGTGGAGAATTTCGCTTGAAGTTTCGTGAAATGTAACTTCACCTTAAAAGCGTATAAAAAGTGCTGGTGAACACATTTATACAAATAGTATATTGTTTATAACCAGTCTGAGCCTACACTCAGAAACAAAAACAGTAATTAGTACCAATAGACCCATATAGATAAAACAGCCACTTGAAAGTTGATTGGATGATGATTAGCTATCAGATGAACTTATTAGATAATTCGAACTTGATCCTGATCCCGTATATTTCAAGACTATCCTTCTTTGAGAAGTGATGTGAAGCCTCCCTTTTGGTGATTGAATGGTCTAGATAGCTAACCACGTAGCACGTGAGTGCAAAGTATTGATATAAATATAGCATAGAGAGCCGGTTCGGAAGAGAAACGAGCTAGACTGAACAGGGCTCCTATTAGAACAAGAAATGGGTTAGGTCAGTCAGTTTTATTGTAACAGGTTAATGATTAAGAGTTTCTTTGATCCTAATGATGCAATCCTATTTTCAAAAGCTGAATAAAATATGAATGTTTGCTTTGTAGATGAACATGTGGAAAACAGAAAAGGTAATCGTGGGGTGAAATGCACGAGAACAACAGCTAAAACACAATTTTAAAAATGTGTAAACATATAGAACGCGCGCGGCGCTTCTGAATAGTAATAATTAAATCTAGTAAAAATTAAAACGTAGAGAATTTTAATAAAAAGAAAAAAGAAATATTAGTTTAACCTTGATGAAAAATACCATTTGAGAGTGAAGATTCTTCATAAGGCTAATGAGCAAAAATAAAGTTGAAAAACAGATTTTAAATTTGATTATGAGAGTTGAACAACCTTCGATGATAATAGATAATAATGAGCGTGAAAGATCCCCCCAAAAGGGATTGAAACTATATTCAGAAAGAAAAAATTTAACTTCACTCATATATATGCTGCTAATCATCGTGATGAGCCAATGCAACTGATCTTCTTGGACTCTAAAGAGGACACTAATCAAGGCGTGAGAAGTATCAAAAATAAGTTTGCCTTCACTTCAAATGAAAGGACCAACCCAGTCGGCCCGTCAAAAGGATGCATAATTGCTTTAGACATCAACTGCATCGCTCGACTGCCAGAGGGAAAAGCAAACTCTCGAAGACGGTGATCTAGAGAATCGGTTTAAGGTAATGTAATTTTGGTCAGCCCAGACTTGCAAGCACGTCAATGATGCCCACGTTCGGCGCTGCAGCGCACTGAGAAAATATAAGCTTTGCTAAGAGTGGGGAAAAGCATGGCTCGAGAAA
This sequence comes from Aphelinus atriplicis, assembly GCA_020882685.1. Lineage (NCBI taxonomy): Eukaryota > Metazoa > Arthropoda > Insecta > Hymenoptera > Aphelinidae > Aphelinus > Aphelinus atriplicis. The sequence continues at coordinate 17,596,490 of CM037074.1, read as the reverse complement.
AAAAAAGAGCAGGTATACATTCGGCTGGGCGAGCTTCCGCCGAGTCGTGAAACTGCAGAGAGAGAGAGAGAGAGAGAGAGAGAGAGAGAGAGAGAGAGAGAGAGAGAGAAAAGTGTCTGCGGGGTGAGTTGTTTTACTGCTAGGACATTTGAATTTCATGCACTGCTTTCGAGAAATGACGTAAATTGCTTGTAAATTGTAAGGAAATTCGGTAGCGCTAAAACGAGCCCACCAGTTATTTTTAATACAGTTGGTGAGCCCGAAATACTGCAACGCTATTGCGCTATGCATTATTCACAGAATACTTCGTCTCTCGGGCTGGGCGGAGAATTTTCAGCACTGCGAATGATTCTCTCTACGCGCAGGTATTTTTTTGAAGCCTGGATTATTTCATCGCTCAACCCTCCGTAAATCTCGTGCACCTCTCAAAATACAGCTTCTACGTTGGGCAGAGAATCACGCCACTGATTGAATGGATTCGAATTCAGTGAGGAAAGATTTTTTCGTCTTATTAAAGTAACGAACGAAAGAGACAAGAAATGAAAAATGAGGTGAAGTTTCCGGACAAAACACAATGTGGGACAAATAGTGAAGCGGTTGCGGAGGAAAGCATGATTAAATCGTGAATTTGACATTCATTATAGGATTAAAAATTCTTCTGAATCTTTCAAGGATAATCCGATCGATCGTGCACTGCTTTGAATTCGAGTGTGGTTCTGGGTATAAAAGTGTCAATTATTATTTCTAACAGTAAAATAAATTGAATAAACTTTAAGAATTGTTTCAATCTAGGATTTGATTTATTATCATAGGATCTATAATTACAACTCGTTTTGAAGTTTGCAAGTTCTGACGGAAATCTCTCAAAATGTTCTCCATATCAACCGTTACTATGAAAGAGAAAAATCCATTTAAGCTCGATTTCAATAATTCTTGATTGCAAAGGACACACAATCTTCATTATTTTTCCATACAATGATGCAATCGCTGCTCCGGGAAGTGGAAAATTAGTTTGAGGTCCATTATCAGAACTCTCGATGGTCGAAGAAATATAATTTTAATAGTATTCTATACATCTAACATTGATCCCGCAAAGTCTCTTTGAGAAAGCATACTATTAATGCGATTTTTTTTTCGCACTTAATCTCATCGTATGATATTCTCTGAACTTTTTCACAGTGTTTTATGGCACTCTTCAATAAAAATTCAAAAATTCTAATTACTATTCTTGCAATTATTATTATTTCCGTTATTTTTGAGGCATTTTCACCTCAATTTGCACTCTCAAAATGACCTCTACACAAAACAAATGATAAAAACAAAATATTTATTTAAACTCCAGCGATATCGGCTATTTATCTTATATTTGGATTCTGTAAGCAATGCTATATGTGAGATTATTATGACAATCATCTTTCAATCTATTGATTCTAATAAGATGAATAGTTTGAATACTGTATTTGGATAGGCATTGACCATCTGAAAAACTAAGGCTTCTAATGATGACAGAAAATGATTGATGATTACACTCTTTGTTACTCCAAATATTGGCTGGAAAAAATTTTCCCAGTCAATATTTTGAGAACAACTAGTATAGAAATTGTTAAAAACCATATAATTCGTTAGTCGAAGAGATTACGCAGATTTTAAATACCGTTTGGTTTACTTTTTGAAAAAACCGAGAGAACATATTCGTGATAATTCGTTGAAAACGTTCGGCGATGACTATATACAGCGATATCCCTTTATGATTGGTGTGTTTCCCATAACAATGTAACCTACTGCAAGCCCTAAACTATCTGGGTATAAATATTTGGATATCGGTGACCAGAGTCCATTTAATTCGTTGATCCAGACTAACCGATCGTGATATAATCAGAACGATGAATATTTATGAGCAAATAAATATGAGATATAATCAAACAAAAGTAAACGAAGATATTCTAATGATGTATACATATAAACATGCCTGTAGGTGATGAGCGTTGTTTTTCACAGGAAATCTGCTTGATAGTTAAACTAGTCGAAAAGAAAATTGAATCAAGTTCTTCGCTTTACTTATTTAAAAGAATTCATGTAATTTGAACAAGAAACCTTAGTTTTTCAATGTGATTTCCTTCTACTGTTTCTCAAACGAATCTACACGGATAAGCGGCCGAAATGTCTATTCGCAATCGTACCCAACGCTGCCTCCCTGGGACTTTTTCTCTTTTCACGAAAGCTGGAGAGATTCCAGAATTCTTGTTCTTTCTTGCGTAGAGGGTTCTTACTTTTTGTTTACTCGAGATTGTTCATTTATTTAGGTTGTACAAGTATGTTTGAATTCAGCTAACGCTAATACAATGGGTTAATTCTCTTTTTGAATCTGTTTGGATTTAACTACTTCAAATAAACAACTTCAAATATCTATGAATAAATGTTTTTTCACATAGTATTCGCTAATAGTCGTATATTGACGGTATATTCACGGAATTGCGCATTTCAAAAATGTGTAATTTTTTGAGTTCTGTATCAGCAATTCGACGATAAGAAATTATTTTATCATTATGTAAATTTGAGCTGATGTTAGTTTAATGGATTTGTTGAAGTTTAAAGATCACATAACCAAGTTCTTTGAGTCTAGAATCATTTTTTTCTCAATCTCAAACTTTTCAACGTTACAAACAAAATAAAAACAAAGCTCGCAATTCTTATTCCGTTTCTTTCTGATGCATTCATTTAATCCCGGAAAAATGCAGAAAATATTCATAATGCATGCAACTCAAAATGAAATATGCAGTAATTTTTTTTTGACTGATCTGTGAAACTTATACATGAAAATTATACACGAGAAGTAAGTAAGTATACGTAAGGCCCTTAAAAAAATTGTAAAAATACTTGTCGATTTTTTTATTTATAAAGAATCAGTCTTTGTTGGCCTAGAAGTTTTAATCGACCAAAGTCCGTATTAGTAATGCAAAAAAATACTAAATCAAAGGACATTTCATTCCAATTCAATTCAGGGGTATAAAAAAAGTAAATCGAACAACGTGGTTGAAGAAATTCTAAATGAAATTACTGCATAAAACGTGATGAAAAAATTGATGCCTAACACCAATGCAAAATCAGCTTCTTCTTCAGCGGAAATCTAGTTGTCAGGGCGTTGCTCAGGTAAATAGTGTCGGTCGATTGAAGTGAAGCCGGCGCAGCGCGCGTATCGTAATGCGTTTTCTCGATACAGGACGCGTTGCCTGTCTGCCTCGGCTCACCCTTGTAGAACGATCGGTCCGAAGCACCTCGATGAGCTTACGGCCAGCGGCTGTATCAACTTCATTGGAGAGAGTATAATGGTGGATTGAGTTAGCGAATCTCTGCCTTGGCCACACGCTATGGCCTCGGGTGATTTTCTTGCACCGATCACTCCTGGTTAACCCGTGTGTAATCGACAACGAGTATATGCATTTATACAGTAAAAACGATTTCTCAAAAGTATTGCAGTAATGAAAATCAATTTTACTCAAAACCAGTCCTAAAAGGCTGAATTTCTTTTGTTTCAGTAATTATTACTTATTATTACTTAAATTGATATTTTTCTAAAATTCAGTACTGTTACTGAAATCCAGTTACGTTATTTCTAAAATCAATTCTGGTTCAAATTAATTGATTAAAGTATAAAAGTCAGTGTTTGAGATAAGTATTCCGAAAAGCATTCAAATTAAAACAAGACAACTTTACGAGTTGCTCCAAATTCTGAGAACCTGATCAAACAATAGAGATGAACGTAGAAAAAGGAAAAGAGAAAAACAGTACTAGGACTTTTGAATGTTTCAAAGAGTTATATGGGAATGGATTCTATAGTTATGCTCCATTAAAACTATCAATATTAGAGAAAAATAATATTGGAGAGAGATCATCTTATCTCTCATCTCAGAAAGACTGAAATGAGAGCGCGTTCAAATATACGTGTTCGTAGTCATCGAAGTTTAAGGAGAATAGAAGAGAAGGTTAGTCGAGCGATGTTTAAGAGCGAGCGACTAGGCAAATTCAATTAGCCGAACAATTCTGAAGCGTAACCTGTTGAGTCACTCCGTGTGTGGTTCCGTACCCCCTTGCCCCTCGATTCTCTTCATTTCTATCACTACGTGGCACGGCTGAAATGAAAGGATGACCGACACTTGATGATTAAGTGGTGCGTGACTGGTTGCGCGAGCGCGGCACCTCGCGCTTTTTTTTCTGATAGAAAAAAACTCTCGTTCATCATGAATTTTTCCACGGGGCACACGCCGCCTGTCCGCGGAGACTATGATCGAATGTTGAGGATGCAAAAAAATTCTAACGCTCAGATGCGCGGCCGGCGAGAAAATCGTTCTTGCTCCACTTTTGGTGAGATGGGATTTTCTCGTATTTCGCAGCTGGTCGTGTCGTTTATTTTTAACTCTGACCGGATATTGAACGCAAGGATGTTCATAAATGTACTTTGCTGCATCGGAAACTTGCATATATTACCGTATTTTTATCACTCCGACGATAGATGTTTCCATTTGCGAAACGAATAAAACTTGAAAATTCTAGCTGTATTTTTGTATGTGGTCGTATTTAATTTCGGGAAAATGTAAGGTGGTTTGATGGAAAAAATATGTATGAAAAAGAGAACACCAGACAGGTTTTATAGTCATCAAGTCCGAAACACGAAGCAAAAATTGTAACGGTGACACGTACTGCCAGTATCAGGCTTTGTCATCAGTCACAAAAGAGCTTACTTTATCCCGAGTTAAATTTTTGCTAAAAGGTACTGAGAGAGAAGGGAAAATTACACAGGAAAAATCACGGGCGAACAAGAAAGATTTCCTGATTTCCGCTAGAGCGTGACCTTAATTTAACGAATAATTGCATGGCAATGACTTGCACTGCAGCTATAACGAAACGAATAATAAACAATAATGACATGACAAGCGAACGAAAATGAATTCTCCGCGCCAACGCGCTCACATCAGTCCGCTGCTGCCTATTACTAACTGAATTTCTCACTCACGTATTTATATATGAACGAAAAATATAGAAGGACTTTTATGAATAATTTATTCATTTTAGATGATTATAGAAAAGAAATGCATAAAAAGTCATTTTTTGACATTGTTTTGTAAGAGTATCTATATAGCCAGGAAAATCCACTGAATGAAGGAATGGAAATCTTGAAGGATAACCCACATGTTATCCTCGGAAAAATCTCTTAGGAGCTCAAAGCTTTACCCAATCTCATATAACTTGGAAGTAGATCGTAAAACACAATTTCCGATATATGAGGTAATAAATTTTTTATTGAATGGAAAACATAAAAGAATGTATTTAAAATAATGTAAACATTGCGCTTCGTCATCTTCAATGTGACAACACGATCTTCATCAATTTTTCTTAATGAAATATTGCCACTAGCGCTGAACAATTCTCCAAACTAAAAGCTGGATTAATATGTAAAGAATGTGAACAAGCAACGTTACTATTTCTATATTAATTTAGATGCTCCGTAATGATTCATTTTATTATGCATTTCACGTGGAATTGCCAGCAACAACGCACAATCGAGATCAAGACTCGAAAGAAAAGGGAATCCATTGGGGGTAATGCAGAAAAAGTCGAAAGTAATCAAGCAACATTCAGCCAGCCTCTGTATGATTCTTAATCGATTCCCTATTGAAATTAGGGTTGAGTAAATGCGTGCATGCAGCGATATGCCCCTCTCTCGCCCCGTCGCGTTCAGCGGCGCAAAAGTATACTCAAACAAACAAGATGAATCATGGAGGATTAATGGCCGTGTACGAGTCGGACAGGAGGGAGCTGAATCACGTACCGATAAATCCGAGGAGAATCAGAAGGCTGCAGCAGCAGGTGTTTAGCCGGTGTTTCTCTGCCGGTGTCAGCAGCATCGTCCTCATCCTGGCGTTGTTCCTCCCCTCGCGAGGCACACACGCGCACACTTATCCTTTTGTTTCTCTCTTTTCTCAACCTGTCTCAACTGAGAAAGCACTCGCCAAGGGCTTCTCCCTCGCGGCTCGTGGCTCGGGACGAGGCGGACCTCGAGCAGGTGGGGGGAGAGAGGGATAGCGCACTGCGGGCGAACGGGGGGCTGGGGCCACGCGGCAAATCACATGTTCGGCCGGTGGCAGGTGTTTATCGTGCGAGCACGTGCGCGGGCTGTGGTCCACAGGGCTCGGGCTAGCAGCCTCGGGCCGCTCGCGCGGCACTCGCGCGCCGCCAGTCACCAGCGAAGCTGCAATCTAATGAGAATACGCGCGAGCCTTATGCGGAGAGTCAGTAGCAGCATGCTCGTTCGGCGGCCGACGGGTGGATGCGCGCCGAGTTGGCCCGGCTGACATGTGCAGTTGGCAATTGGCCGTCCCGCCGATCGAGAGGCTCGCGGCTCGCGGCTCGAGTTCACGAAGACGCGCGAGGCAGCCACTCCGAGAGCCGGCGTTCGAATGGTTGCGCGCGAGCCGTCCGAGAGGGTGGACTGGCCTCCCGCTCGCGACTCGGGGAGGGTAGATTCGGCTGGGGCTCCGGCGCATGCCCGTCCGCCGGCGCTGAAAGGTGCAAAACCGAGAGGGAGAGTGCCCCGCGCCACCCACCCACGTGCTCGCTCGAGCCCGACCGACATTTCCACCGAACGCACTGCCCGACTGCGCGCGCGCGCGCTCAGCTTTGTCCGCGCCAAAATTCATCCGCCGGCTCGCCGCGGGATGATTTCGACTATAACGAACCGGGAGCACACGAGCCACGATTTCTCCCGTCCAAAGTCGAGAAATTTCGATGGGTAGATTTTGAAATGCGAGCCAGCTGTGTTTTTGGGAGCGGGGAGGGTCGCTTCGCGACGGCCTCGCCATCCTGCATTTTAATTAGCCAATTTGGAATTTGGCCAACCCGGCGAAATTTAATTATATTCGTGAATGAACTCCGTCTCACGTACTTTTGACATCGTTCGTATTGAATTAATGAACTTGTAGACGTACTATACCCTCGATGCGTATACCGTCTCCTCATAGATGGGAATGTTATACTCCGTAGTTATATTTTGGAATGTAAATGTGGTATTATAATTTTAACTGCGAAGCTTCTAAATACCCGGTGCCCCGCAAAGTTTTCAACCCTTATGGGCGATAACGGATTTTCCACCAGTCGCACAAACAGCTAACCAATTTAAAATAGCGCTACAAGAAATCCAATTAAACGTACTTTCTTACGTGGTCACATTTCTGCCTTATTAATATAAATAAGCTCGAACTTAAGCTCACTGTAGGACGGCGTTCGTGACGAAAATTGCAGAAGGAGCATAGGACTCGTTCGGATTCGCGTGCTCGCGCACACATCGCGATTCCGCAATCTCGGCTAAATTCATAATTTCTCGGGCGACTTTCATCCGAGCGTTAATTCAAAAAGCTGCGAGGGCGCGTGCGTTCTCGCGTACGTCGCAGATAAGCCACTCGGCCGATCTAATTAATTTCTCAGCTGTGCGCCGCGGCTCCGTCTTACACGGGAAATTCACGGGTGGTATATATAAGAATGCCGGCCGCGGCGCGGCTTCTCGATGCCCATTACGATTCTGGTGGCGCGGGGCGTATCGGCGGGCACGCGAGGCCAATGTAGCTTCGGCCGAGTGGCTACACACCATGTGCCCGGCCGTGGACGGAATGGTAATATCCTCGTATATACGCGGCATTGATCGCGCGTGCCCTCCGTTGCATGCGGCCGGGCCGCGCCTGCATACCTGCGCGCCTCCTGAATTTATCACAATGCTTTCTCCGCGGAGCGCAGGGCATACTTCTTCGTTGGCGCCGCTGCAGCCGAGCCGTCGTGTCAACCCCGGGCATTAGTCTGCCCCCGGCCCAATTGGTTTTCTGACACCGCCGCGCCGCATTGTGTGGGGATTTAATACGGGCGGGCGCTGTATTCTCGGTTTACGCGTCATATTCAGCTTGTTGAGCAGCCGACAGCGCTCGTCCTAGCCCAGCAGCAAATCACCGAGGCCGCGACAAGCTGGTTATACTGTGCAACTCGGTACATCTTCTGGCAGCTTTTTACGCAGACTCCAAGTAGGCAATTTGGCTATTCGGCTCTATCAGCAGCCCTCGAGGAATGAAGATTAGTAATCTCCAATGACAAGTTTAACAATGAACAGTATCAATCACGGTGATTATTTCAATCGAATGTCTGTCTGACCAGATCCCATACATGTACTACTTAAGCTCGGAAAAATTGGCTGGCCAAGAAGAAGTGGCTGACCCTCTCTGCATTCAATCAAGTCATGCAACGTCTTCTCTATACAGATTGTGGTTTCAAAATCGGTTTTGAATAAAATCAACTGAAAGACAAATATGTAACAGAGCTGATCAATTCTTCTCACCGCGAACAAAGCTTTCGATCAATTTGATTGAACGAGTTAATGATGGCAGCGCGGGGTAGGGACGATGGATACACTTAGCGAAAATATGGATATCATCGGTTAACGGCCCGAGCCAAGGTATTATTGATGCCCCTCGTGCGTGCTCGCCCCGGTAAATCAGTAAACCAAGCACGTACGGGCCGCGACCTATTAGTACAGTGGAAAGGAGATTCGATTTCACGACCAGCTCTCGGGGTGCTCGGCAAAGCTAGCCTCGATCCTCCAGCGAGCCGACTGGACCGGGCACGATCGAGGGATAAAAAAGTCGGGCATCAAATAGCGGAAGCTCAGACTCGGGAGTCCAGTCCGAGAGTTCAAGGACTGCGCGTCGCGCGGGACAGAGGCGTATTATACGAGTCGCGCGGCTGCTCTCGTTGCTCCCGCAGCTCGTGGGGCGATATATTTCAGCGGGGAAAACAATGGCCGACCTTAGAGGTCCGGCGGGCTGGCGCGCGATATCTAATGGGTATCTTAACGTAGTGGGTGTCAGGGGCTCGCACGTCGCACGCGGGGCCATTAATAAGTGGCCGCCACCGCCGCCACCGCCCTGCGCACACCGACGTGAAATACTACCGTGAATTCCGGCCCGACACTTCGGCCTCACGTGAGCGTGTTCCGCTCCCCGCATTTCCATCGGCTGACACTTGGCCGAACGTCTTCGTAGTCAGCTGACGAACTTTTACCGCGCGGCACGTGGGCCGTGTGCTACAACGCGAACGAGCATTGATTCCGTGAGATAAAGCATCAGCCACGATATCGTGCGAGTCGCGGGGTAAAGTGGCGCTTGTCGGCGGTGCATCATAAAAATGAATTTAACCTGATAAAATGTCGCTCTCTCGCGCGGCTCGTGTATACGCGTGCTTTGTTGGCGTGGCCGGCTGACGTTAAAGCTACGCTTCTATGAGTATTGAGTGAATTTTTAGATGAGCTCAAAGAGATAACGGGTAATTCATTATTTCCCCTCGAGGATAATGATATCGTGGAATACAACGAGTGGCTGTGTGTATTCGTGCCATACATTGAGAAAAAAAAAGTTCAACTAGGTCAACGATGGCTCGAAAGGATGAGCTCCATGCAGATCCATTATTCGTTGACCTATATTGAATTCGATGATTGACGTTCCCATGAAACGTTATATTCACTTTTTTATAAAAACAACGATGAAAACATACACACACATACACAATCTGGATATCGCCAGTCGTAATGAAACTGTTTGAAATGGTTTTTAGTAGTCCACGCATCTGTGCATGGACACCGAAAAATCACAAGTTTAGGCTAAATGACATACGGTATAACTTTTAATTTCACGGAGATTTTCCTGACGAACCATACGAATTCCCCGTTAGCATCTAAAGTCCCATGTGAAGTGGAAAGCGATACGTTTATTTACACTGCGTGACAAAAAAGGCGGGGTAGCAGGCGACCCTTCTCGTTCCACATCGATGCCGGCCATCGCGTGCAAAAATGTATAACTAGGGGCGCGCGGGTAACTTCCGTTCGTCACAATGCCGAAGGGGCGTGCGTTATTCGAAGACGTTGTCGTGGATGGATAAAAAGTGCCGACCGTATCGTACTAGCGATCCGACTCAGCGCAGCTACGGAGACAACTAGGGAAGTTTACGTATCAAAAAATACATTCAGAATTAATGTTTTTTAAGCTACGAGCGAGAGACAAAAGCAAATTCAGCTTAGACCTGAATTTTTTCGCGTGCTCAAGAAATGTTGCGATTATAATCTATGTATACTTTATGATTATGGTCTATTGTATTTTATACCGTCGGAACAACACGAGGATTGAAGTATATCGCTTTTGACGACGTTTTAAGAGTCGCAATTATATCTTTGTGGCCAACTGTTTGAACTGTTGTTTTTCCGTAGTTGTATCGTATGTAATGTGTATGCTGTGAGTATAGAGATAACATCAAATCATATTCGTTAGTTTAACTTGACCCAAAAACATTCAAAATAAGATTAGACACGACAGTATAACATAGAATTGTGTTGTGGTTCACAAATATCAGTGAAATACATTTGGAAATCTCAGCTATAAAAGTCTCAAGACTTTTGGCGTTTAAAGATGTTGAACGCCCAAAGTTTCACATGCGTCCAAAATCGTATTTGATGAGATCAATGATTCATTGTTTCCATGTGAAAAGCTTTCTCGTTAAATGCTGTCTAGTCACGATTATTATTTCATGTTCGATACATTTCTAAGAGTTCGTAACATTGAAGGATTACGATGAACAAGCGGGATTCTCATTTAACCTCGAACCATTACTCATGATTATCATTACATTTATAGTCACAGTCGGTTCTCCAAAATATGAGAAACTTATGTTGGCCATGTAGAAACGAGTTTTCGCGTGAGATGAAATTTGAAGAGGAATAAAAAAATCCAGCTCTCTCCAATATAAATATGCATGTGTACCCAATTTCGAGGTATACAATAATTAACAGCATCAAAATGTATACCTTGCAATTGAAATAGAAACAAGAAACTCATGAATAGTGCAGACAGTGTAATGAAGATAATACCGTATCACAAAATAAGTATCATACGAACGATTTGGTCTCAGAGGGAATGTCGCTAACCAAAGAAATCGGGGTAGGAAGACGCACCACTGCAGTGCGAGGGCCATTTGGCAGTCCAAAAAGTGTAGCTTTGTTTGCTGGTAAAAAAGCGCACGCAAACGAGGTAAGACACGTAGAGAGGACTAAGGAAATAATGAGACAGCTACATGTACACAATGGCACGAGGAAAGCAGCGAGACGCAGGCGATTGTCGCGAAGGGCTCGTCTCTCTCGCCCACTCCCCTCCTCCAGTCTGCCCTCTCTCTTTCTCTCCTCGGTCGAAATGCAAAAACGGAGCGGCTAGGGCAAGCTGGCGCATCGTTTGTGCGGCGTTCGCGCGCTTCCACGCGACTGTACGTTTATAAGCGCCGGTGGACGGCAGCAAACGGAATGCCATAAATCTCATGTAAATTTCGGCCACGCCGACGCCGCGAGCCGCCGCTGCCGCCATCGCCGCTTGATTTGCAAGCACAATGCCAGACAATTGTACGCTCCGCCGCCACGGCGAAACTCCGTTGGCTCTCGTCCCGCTGCCTCTTTGTCCTGCTCAGCTCCCGGCCCGAATGCGCGGACTGCGAACTCGCTTCTCCTCGAATTGACTCGCGTGGACTGCTTCAGCTGCGGAACACTGATTATGCCGAGACGCGCTGCCCTTGGCTTTCACAGGCTTGTGGATCTTCGCCGGTCGATAAGCCCAGATGAAAGTGTTTGTTCGCAGTTGAAACGGATGCAACCTCGTTTTGACGCAATAGGCGTCTCTCATTGAGTGCTGACCAGTAATGTGGCTGCTGGCAATTATCAATTGAATTGTAGTCAAAGAGAGCCACTAATATTGAAGCCTTATTGGAGTTGTAATTTCTGTTGTAAGAGGACTATGCATCGGTTAGCTCAAATTTTCATTTAGTTTATACGAGTGATCTGTAATACAGCAGTCCTGTGAATCTGCGTAAGGATAATATCAAAATCGTTCAAGGTTTTTGTCCACAGATACCTAGACTATTCAATGTCGTATGTCATACGACCAGATGAAGCGGTAACCTATTTTTCATATGGAGTACAACGCATTGGACCGGATCTGTTATACTTTTGTAGTGCGTATTGTGACCTAATACAGCGAAATAAGTTGATATCAATACTATCCGTTTTTATTAGGTAGCGGGAAACTTTTACTAAACTAGCGGGTAGCGGTTAGCTAAAATCGAAGATCTTATATCAATTTCTATCTTTAATTCAACGAATAAATGTGCCGGGAATCAAAATATTCGACGGGCTCTACGAGATCCTCGCGGGATTTTCGTCAGAGCGAAATACTTAATACATTGAAATCATGTCAAATATCAATATGTTTCCCGGACTAAGCAGGTTAAACTGTCATTTCTTTATTCGATACATTTATTCAGAGGCTCACTATGTCAACATATGCTGGTGGGAATTTATTAACGTGATAATGTATGAAAATTCATGTTGGTACAAATATCACCTGGATCTTGTAGAGCAAGTCAAATCCTTCAATTTTAAGTTTTATCATCCGTTTTCACCCTGTTTACCATATGGTAAAACGGTTATTTCTACGGCATTTTTCATTTCGACTTTTAGCGAGGATATTTTTTATCTATAGAAAAATAACGAAAAGAGGGTATTAGAAAATGACTCAAGAGGTTTTCCAAGTACAGAAAAAAATATAAATCCTCAACGTGGCCTCACATGCAGGGTCCTTGTAATGAAAATATAAAAAATTTCGAATTCCTGTGGAACGCAATCAATTTTTCTTTCTATCTTTTTTCTCCTTATCACATTTTCAATCAAACTTCGACGATCCGCGTGTTACCAGCATTACAAACAGAGCAAAGATAAACGATAAAAGAGAATGAATCAGAGTTAGTCAGTACACAGGGTAGTGCATTCGGTGTTGCACAGACGAAAAAGAGAAAACAAATTTTTGATTGGAGTGTCGGGCGCCGATAACGACGATTGATTCTCGCGCTCCTACACCCTCGCTCGCTCCAGCCTGGTTCGGCAATGAATACAAGAGCCTACACGCATCCCCATACAAACACACATACATATCCACTCTCGCGCACACACGCATGTACGCTAAATTCTGTCGCGTCATTGTGCTGATCCTGCGATGTGCATACTTGCATTTCCAGCGAATGACGAAGCTGCTGGTGTCCCTTACTAGAGTCGTTGCTTATAGGTACGCGACCCATGCTGCTTCCTAGTCTGTATTGATAAGCCCGATAAGCCAAGCCCCTCTCTTTCTCCCGTGCCTTTTGTTTCTGTCTACCTAAGCATGGATTGTCTGAACAATGGGGATGCTTTTACCTACGAGACAGCAGCTCCAGAACCATAAGACGCGGTAAAAACAAACCGTCTAACAAAGCCTTTATGAAACTCGTATTTTGCATGTTCGACTAAGTTTGCACAAAATACGTACTCTGTGAGCTTTCTGAGGGCTTTTCATCTAGCCGGATTCACCTATACGTATGTGTTGAACATTCCATTGGAGTCATGGAGTAATTAATGAATTTTGTTGTAGGTGTGATGCATTGGAATACAACAGAATTAAGCTGCTAAATATAATGTAGGGTGCATACGCAGAGAGATGATTAATGCGAATATGACGATTTCATTCGTTCTCACTCAAGGAGTTGATGAACAAAAATGAGACTCAAATTTGATTGGATTACGTGTTCTTATCTAAAGGGTAACGATTGAGATTATTTCAGACATTACAATTGATACAAAACTTATGTTCGCTGAGAGAACTCAAAAGTTATCATAAGGGTACGTATTAGCTGTTGAAAATTGAATGAAATGCCATGGAACGATGCAAATTGAGCGAATTGATTATATTTGAAAATGTAAAAATACTCAACTATGTATATTATTAAGGGTTGTATAATGAAGGATCAATACCACAAATAACCACAATAGCTGCCATAAACGATGAATAATTTTGAGATTATGCCATCAGCCTAGACTTATAACACGGGTATATACACAATTTATCGAACATTAATTCTGGCGGAAAACATATACTTCTTATTGAAGTTCTCACAAAGTAGACTATTGATTGTCATTCTCAATTACGATTGAGAAAGAGTTAAATGTTTTCTGTCGAATATTGAATAGAAAATAGGAACGATAATGGTATATTAAAAAATGCAATCCTTCAATTTGAGTGAGCAAGATAATCCGAAGCTGAAACCCGACCTCATCAACAATCTCTTTCTCGTCCGCATCATCAGCCGTACAGCTCTCTTTGTGAAAAAAAATTAAAAATCCGGTCAAAGCTCACGTACACGTAATTCCTCAAATTTCACGATAGTCCTTGGTGAAGAATTAAAGAGCCGCCCGTAAATGGTTTTCTCGGAGATTGCAGCCGGCCGTTTTTTTGCGAGCTTCGCTATTCAGCCCGGTTACGTCGTGCGCTTTTTATTTCATCCAAACCACGCACGCACGCACGCACACGCGCACACGCGCACACATACACACACTTTGAAAGATTAAATCACAGGGCCGGACCGAGCTGCTGTGGTTAAGCCGCCCAGCATCAGAAGCCCGCAAAGTTAGTTGCAGTGGTGGTTGATTCTAGACCGTCAAGGACGGTCGGGGAGGAGATGGAAAAAAAAAGAGACGAGCAGATGCAGCATCAAGATCCTCTGGCAAGAGAAAGGGCGGGCCAGCCAAATGAATCTCGGCACGCGGTACGCGGTATGTGTGGCAGTCCAGAAAAAAGGCGAACAAGTCGCGAAACAAGAAGCTGTGCAGCTGCAGCTGCGCGTGCTGATACGCGGCGAGCGAGTCACCACTCATGAAAGGATAAGCGGGAGAAAGTAAAGTATCAGGATATGTGGACCGTTCTCTGAAAAAGTAGAGACGCAGTCCAGATTTCTTGAAGCTCTATTCCCCTGGGGCTGAAGGGTTGACGACACTATTGCCGGGATTTTTCCGTCGCACTTTTACTCGGAAGTGTATACGCGTATTTTCAGCAGAATCAGAAATTATATCGTCAGTCCACAAGCAGAGTCTTCTTTTTTTTTTGAATCGAAAAAATTGTTACGAATTCTGAAATATTTGGCTCAGGAATATATCATTCAGGACAAATAAAAAGATATTTCAACAGTTTGGAAGCAAGTTGCAAGGAAAGATATATATATATATATATAGTAGACAATACTGCTAATAATAAGAGTAACGAAGAGACCCATATGTTGATGAATAATTTATGGCTATTTGAAAGTAATGAGAACTCTCAAACGTTCGATATCGGATCTGGATGTCATGCATCTTTAAATAACAACTTTTGATCTAGTTGAACACTTGTAAATAGCTTCTGATATCATGAAACTCACGGACATTAATGAACAGGGAGGATAATAAACTTCAGTTATAATTCAAAATGTTACATTGCATCCCCAGCGAAGATGCAGATTATAATACCTTCAATTTCTCGAGTTGTTCCGTTGAGACAAAAACAAAAGAACGAAGGACAAGTATTAAAAGTCGGAACGACAAACTAAGTCGATCGTTTATTGGTAGTCTGTCAGATTGCGCAATTCCCTTGGGAGGGGAATTCTCGAAGTTTTCCGTTGCTCAATGCAGTGGTTTAGTCTTACTGATAGCTTCCGTCCATTAATTAGCAAGGAAAACTTTGTACTTCAGAGTACTCTCTTTTTAATCCTTCTATACATTGTTCTCGAGGTAATATTACCTGATGTATTTGAGAGCTATTCAAGAAAAAGTCACAGATGATCTCGTGACATTATTAGTCGTAATCGTTATATGCTTTATTGGAATCGAATACATTCATAAGTTCCCTTTTCTCTTTTTATTTTTTTCAAAATCGTAATTAAGAAAAGAGCCCATTGTGCTCCGAGCAAGTCAGAAGACCCATTGTAAGTAACACTATTTGGCGATAAAACAAGTATGAAAGAAAACGAGCCAAAAAATCGACCACCATAGGTTTATAGAAATGTCTCGTAGTAATGATAGCTGTAGGCAAAGGGTTTGGTCAATAAATTTGAATAGAACATGGAAAAAATCTTGACGCTGGTGACAAAACATCGCTCGGGGAGCATAAAATGAAGATGCACATTTCCAATTTCTTTTCTGGGTGCATGTGTTCATGCGAGTTGGTCGCGTAGAGCTTTAGCAGCGCTAGCAAATCGGATGCTGCATCGCCAGCAACGACCCAGGGCTGCTTACTTTATGCGCGCCTGGAGCGGCTGAGGTGGCAATCGGAGCGCTCTAAATCGCCCGGGCCCTCCGGTCCTTTTAATTTCCTGCCGGGGGCGTCCTCGAGCATATAGATTCCCTTGCCCCCCGGGTGGAATGACGAAGGGCAGCGTGTCACAGAATCGCTGATCGATCGGGCCAGCCCCAGGCTTTGTCCCTGCTATTTCTGCAAGATGTCACACGTGTTCGATACGGGAAAAGCAAAGTCCTGCTGCGGAGCCTCCAATTGAATGGAATGATAGCCGGGGGTGTAATGCGCTAATAAAGAAATGGAAATGTGTGTCGACATTCTGGGGAGATGTCTTTATAAGTGTTCAGCTTATTAAACGTCTCTACCCAAGTGCTGTAATCTTATGTTTTTTATCGCTTCTTTGTTTGGTTCAGTAATCGTGTATATATGTGGAGGCTGATGCTTGGAGGATGCTGCGATTTATGGCTCTAGACGATGATGTTAATTGGCTGTGGTAGTTTCACCAACTGTTTCAGATGTAATTATTCACGGCGACAGCTCAATAATCAATATCGTGAATCTATCTTGAGCCAGCACACGCTATGATCCCGTTGAACACCAATATAATTCTGTGTGAGAAGGTAGATTCCGAATTTACAGGATCTTTGAGACCAAAATACAACGCCAGTATCCTGGGGAGATTCCTATAAGTCAGACATCGAAATCAGTATACGATTAAATTATAAATATCGGTCTCATTTGCTGTCGTTTTCAGCGACATCACGTCTGGTAAGTGGGATAAGCATAAATTTTTCTAAAACAAAATCAGCTCGACCAATACTCTAAAGAATACGTTTGACGGTTATAATTACGCCTCATAAAGCGGGAAATTTTCCTCGGAAGCGTAGTATAATAACGCTTGGGCTATAGCCTGGAGCAAATGAAACAAACAAACTTGCCAGCAGCCTCCTTATCCGGCGTGACTTTGGCTAATTTCGCGTGGCTCGAGCTCCCTCGCGCGCTCCTTCCCGCCAATCAGCGTATCCTGGAATGCAGTCGTGCCGGGGCGCAAAATTACGCACTCTCCTCGGAATCGAGAGGAGCGTAATGACGCGTCCGGTGCCTCCCGGCACGAATATCATCGAGCGATTTCCCGTAGCGGATGCAGATGAAAAGGAGGAAAAAACGCGGTAGTAAGGAGAAAAGTCGCGCGGCGCTTCCGGCGCGCTTAGAGACGACTCAGCTCTGGCTTTCTCTGGCCGCGAGCAATCCTAGAGAGGAGCGCGCTCTGGCGTGCCGGTAAGTGGATTCGTTCCGGTCATCGAGCAGAGATGCATATGCAGAAATGACGGGACGCCCGAGGACGCCTCGGGGAGGAGGAACGCCCGAGGAGAGACGCACGCTCGCCAATTCGATTTGCATCTGCACTGCACGCGTCCCCGCGCGTCTTGTGCATCCAAGCCACCCTTCGATTCGCTGCCGTGATTACGTAATTATTCAGTTTTTGTGCCTCGAACGCCACGGCCGGCAATTTGTTGTATCGAAATTATATTGGGTATCGATCGGGCTTTCGTGGTCGTCGATGAACCGGCTCGCCGCTCTACCCGTCAATATGTGATTTGGAGTTTATTTTTCAAATCGATCCCGAGAATTGGATGCGCGATTGGTTTCGAAACTGTTTGTGTATCATGTCGAGATATTTTAACTAAAAGTGAAATCGAAATATTCCAAGCAATAATGATCTAAGTTCTACGAGTGTTCAAATTGTGCTGATTGGTGATGTTTTTTTATTTGCTGTTAGGGACTGTATTTCAATGTTTGGTGATGCAGTAATCAGAGAGTTAACATTGCATGAACTACATGTTGGTTGGTATCTAATTATTGATTAATAAATTCATAGTTTCTGAGATCGAAATTACAATTCAAACTGTGATATACGCTACATGAAAAAATGATTATACCTATAGGAGAAACTCGTGAAAAGTTTCAATAAACCTTAATGATAAAAAAAAACTTGTAGACAAAATCACTTATATTATCTGAATCTAATCTAAAGTAGCTGGGAAATGAAAGTTCTATTCTCAATATCTTCAAAATGAGCCAAGCCGACTTTGGTTTGATATTTTGGGGACCACCTAAGACCCTCAACGTAAGCCAAGCTGCATTCAATTTGGAGGATAGAATTTTCAAAAATCTCTTCTGACTATTAGACTTGTGAAATCAAAAGAAAAGTCAATGATCCAAGGGGGGGGAGGTTTTTTAAAAACTGCATTTGTGAAAAACGGTTGCTATGTGGATTATGAGAAAATTTTTCAAAGTTGGCGATTTTGAAAAGTTGATTCCTCAAGGAGTTAAATTATCATAAAATAACAGCCTCTTTTTTTATCAATTCTAAGAACTTTTTGTTTGATGACATTTACTTTGAAAAATACAAGTAAACAACGAATCATCGAAAATGTTGCGATCTGAATGTTCATCGTTCCAATGAATACTTTATGACATTTTTTTTCACGAAAATTGCAATACTAAATTGAAATAACTTTTGATCATCGAGATTTGGTACGTAATAAATGCAAATAACTGCCTGTCGTAACAGCGCGTTACTTTTGCTTCATCTTGCTCTTAACTATTTTCAAATTATAATCGAAGTGAATGCTAAAGAAAGCGTACACTCAGGCAGCGTACAATGGCAACTGAGACAAGTTGCTGTAAGATTGTCGTAAAAACTCTGCACACGCACGTGGCAATGATTGTACAGGAAGAGTGAATTTTAGGGTCGATACCGGAGAAAAGATCTCCTGGAACAACCACGCAGACTGCTTATTGTCGGAGTGACTCCGAACCCATAATACGCAAGGAGCAGTTGCAGGCCATGGCTAATTTTTACGAAGATAAAGCGAGCGCGAGGAGCGAGCAGGAGAAAAAGGATAAGCAACGCGACGACGAGACCAGAGCTCGTGCCAGAAAAAAGGTAGCGCTCGCGTGCAGCAGCCTCGCACTCCCGCCAATCTTGAAACGAACAAAAAAGCCCGAAAAATCCGGAGCGAAGCGGAAAGAAGAGGCAGGTGCTATCCCCCAGGCTACCTGTGTGCGCACCGCACGCGCGCAGGGCCCTCTCCCGAAACCGGAGAAGCCGAGGCCAAGATATCTCGATACTAATTCCGTCTCTCTGGACCCGCATTGGATCAATGTCCTCACTCCGTTCTCCATTCGTCGACTGCTGCTCTCTTTTCTCTTTTTCGCAGCAGCTGCGCACCACCAGAAGATTTCTGCCTCTTTTCGAGAGGCCCCGAACGATGTTGTGTCGAAATCCGAATCGGCCTCCTTGTCGTGACGGGCTCAATTTTCTTTTTCGCGCGCTCGCGATATTCGGGCTTTGTGGGTAAATGACAGAGTAGCCGCTTGCTCCTCTCGCGCCTTGCTATTTTGACGCAGCCTATTTTGGGCCACTAAATCTCCGTATGATTGAGGCTGAGATGATTCGTGGTATTTAAATATATGCGGAGTTTGTGAATATACCTATATTTTTATTACCCCTATTTGAAATTCGGACAAAAATTATGGAAATTGATTTTTTTTTCTCTGGATCCATAAAATTGTTGTGAATGTATTTTATTCAAAATTTCTAAGAATCATATCGTGGAATTTTTAGCTTTACT
This sequence comes from Aphelinus atriplicis, assembly GCA_020882685.1. Lineage (NCBI taxonomy): Eukaryota > Metazoa > Arthropoda > Insecta > Hymenoptera > Aphelinidae > Aphelinus > Aphelinus atriplicis. The sequence continues at coordinate 17,576,653 of CM037074.1, read as the reverse complement.
TTCGAAATGAAATTATGACGTCAGGATTAGCTTCAATCACGTTTCAATACAAGTAATAATGGAATATGTATGAGTAAATAATTCGTGTCAATTGTAGTTATTTTTTACATTTGGAAAAACTCATGAATATAAAATCCGCTCTAGAACGGTTAGCTTTTCTCTTTCGCAAAACTCGTGGAATCAAGCTCCTGTATTCGAAAAACGATGTCTTTTAGCATTGCGAAGCGACATCTCCTTGAGCACTCGGCCATCAGGATGACGACGTGGCAGCAGAGCGCAGAACATGCGGAAAACCAAGCCACGGTGGACGTGTGAAGAGTCGCGATATGTGCGCGTGAGATGGCTCACAGTACTCTACATTGTTATGATGGACGTTAATGGAATGAGCCTGCGGCTGTGCGAGTATGCGGCGACGAAACTGACGTTATATATAAATAGGCAGAGAGAGAAAGAGAGATGACTTTACAGCCCACTGCTCTCCTCTCACTCGCTGCTCACTCCACTAAGAGAAACCGTTTGATCTTGTTTCTAGGCCTCAATACCACTCGGATCTTGTCTATTGCCCTTCGAGTATGAATTTATTCTCTTTGACTAAGTTCGTGAACCATAATTTTTGACAGTTCCGTAGCGTATATTATATCGTTGAATCTATATAAGTATAAATACACGTGTCCTGATTGACTGACTCACCAGGATAGTGCACAACCTTTGGATTGCCGATTACGATGAAACTTTGTTAGACAGTTTTTGGGTACCCTAATAGCTTATATCTTGAACCATACACTCTTACGTTTTGATTTTCTGGAGATGTTTTATCAATCAATATCGATTTTGTTCATGGATAGAATAAAATCCAACATTTTTGACAGGGTATTGTCGGGAGAACAAAACGTTAGACATTTGGTACCATGAACCATCTCACAAACATCGTGATGGGGATCCCAAATGTTTTTCTCACTGCTAATCAGTGGGTTATCAACGTACAGCCGAAACTATAGAACCGATTACATCTATCATATCCAGCCTCGCCTAACACATAGGGAGATCATAATAGTTGAAAGTGGATTCAATGATCTCAATATTATACATAATGGAATAGTTATTGGATGGTGAATATAGTTCGATACTCATAACGATAATATGACTAATTAGTTACAATCCTACACCAGGCATTTCATTCTCGTTAAATCAATCAAATCCAATAATTTCCGAAAAATTTAATTATTATTGAATACCAGATTGAAAGGGAACGTATGCAATGATATAGCAACGTACGCACCAGCCCCGACTTTTGTTTCGATCGTTCACTACATCAATTTTCACTTATTAGTGTAGTCCACGCCAGTGCAACGTTTATTTCCAGAACGCTCTCAGCGCGGTGGGCTTTTTTATTTCGTGATCTCTTAACTTCTTTCGCAATTAATGTCATTACGTATTTTGACCGACGTTTGCAAGCAATGACCTGCATTCATTCATCGGTCTTTGCCCAAAAGTTAAAAGCTGATTCGTATGAGTGTACAAATAAGCCAGCAGGAGGGTTGAGCTGGTTCTCTTCCGACTTGCTTGAGTGCGCGTGATCTATGAAACCCAGCGTAGCGTATGCGCAAACTCTCTGACGAAAGTCGTCGTCTTTTCTCCGTTCCGGCCAAGAAATAAAACTGCGTAAACGTGGGCAAAGAAGCCGTTTGAATGAGGGCGGCAAGGGTCAGTTGAATTCACAAGGCCCGGCCCCGTCTTTGAGGCTGCTTTGAGGAGCGCGCGCGCGTCTGGCCCGGATCATATTGGATTTACATGTTATTCGGGCGGTGTGTAGCAGTCTCGCGGCGCCCCGGAGCCCGGCTATATGCACGTTCGACGGGAACCGCTCGCGAAGCCCGCTGGCCCGTTATCCTCGAGTAACTCGGGGATGTGGCGTGTAACATTTACGCCCCGGCTATTCAGGACGTGTCGCGGATACCCGAGACTTCCTCGCCGAGTTGAGCGCTTCCGCCACCAAGTCAATCTAATATTAATCGTGTCGCACTCGAGCCAGTGCCGCTCTTAAAGTGACCCAGACGACGCCTACTCCGCGAGGCTATGAGTCGTCTCGGTGCATAGGCTCGTCTTACCCGCGACTCAATGAGCGCAATCATCGGAGCAACTCGCCTTCGATGGAGATTAATTATGCACAGTTCCATATCGATTCGTTTATATTTGGACTCGAAAGTTTTTAAAGCGCAGTTCGCAAGAATAAAAGCGCGATATCAATAATGATCCCGAATCTATAATTGTCCATGTGCGAACGTGTGCATTAGCGCTCGGAAACCAAAGCGTGATTGATGATTAACTTCTTGAATGAAATCTAGAGCTAAAGTTTTGGAAACTATTCTGTTACATTGCCGGACTGGAGTAAACTGAACTCATGTCTAATCCCGCATTTCGCATTAGGATGATTAAATTTTCAGCCTTAATCACGAACATTAGTTCAACGACTGGCGTGTGTACACTGGCAACAATTCAGATCTCGCAGCTCTCCAAAACTAACATCTTTGTGGCGCCTGCATAAGAGAGTTCTTGATCACAGCTACCAGAGCGCGGTGACGGTTATTTACTTTGGGTTACGATGGATGTGGGATTCACGCCAGATTCAGTTACATAGATTGATTTAGATGATTGTTTTACCGACTAGAATTGATGATCTCGTGCATTGTTTTTCGTTTTAAACATTGCAAAGACGAATTAATATTACATATATGAAAAGATATCATTTTCCATTTCAATTGATTATTATCTATAAGGATACTTATATACGATAGAAAAAAAGCATGTAATTTAAATTAATCTATAGTACCGATTTCATCACTGCCCAAAAGTCTGAAGCTTTCATCGGAATTGCTTGAAGCAAACATTTGTCTCAATTCAATTTTCAAGATGTGTTGAAAATTCAGAGCAATAATACAGTGCGAACAGCGAGAGAGGGACAGAGAGAGAGAGATAGAGAGATGCTGATAAATCTTTGAGGGAGCGTAGAAAATAAATCCGACTAAGCTAATCCAAAATGTATGAGCGATTGTCCCACGCGGACGTGTCGCAGGATCGCGCGGGATCCAGTGACCAGCATAGCAGCAGCAGCAGCAGCAGCAGCAGCGGGTATATTTGCCGTAGCGAATGGAGGAAGGCGATGCCTAGGAGGCGATATTGCGCATCGCGGGCTCACGCCCAGTATATTATATATTACAATAAGATCTCATGCATTATTCAAGTGCGCGACGGCCGGCAGGAGGAGGTGGTGGCGGAGAAAACCGACGACGAAGCGCGCGCGACGAGATATTGCTCTGGAGCTCACGTGCGCTCCGTGCCTCTACCACCCCCACCCTCACCTTCTCGCGCTTCCGGCTCAGGAGCGAGCGCGGCGCGTCCATAAGTGCGAAGAGCATAAATGCATAATGCGCGCACGCAGCCGCACGGATAAACGCAGTTGCCGCCACCTCCGCGCCACACCAGCCTCACTCGCGCGACCGTGAAAGGGTCTATAGTCGCGCACGTGCGAGCTCGATAGCGAATTCGGATGACGGTTGCGTACTCACGTCGTCTCTCTTTCACTCGTATCGCTATGTAGGCTCCTCTCCTTTCTCCAATACCTCAGGTTTACTGCTTCATTAGCATTACTCCAACGAGCTTAATAGGAAAATTCTCGTGTGCCATATATATCCAATATTTTGCGTTATATCAGCAGCTGTTTCCTGAAAATAGATTCAATCAAATTTTTTAATTTCTACATACATCTATAGTTATTTGGAAGAAACTTATCGACCTTATGCACTGACGGAATTCAATATTATAGTGTTGAACAGTGGTTATCTTATGTACTATTCAAGTTACCAAACATAGTTCTCAAAGATGGTTCATGGAAATCAGAATTCGAATGTAAGAAGGTTAAAAGAATTATGTGATAAGAAAATGTGTCTGGAAAAATGCTTATTACATGATATTTATGATTTATGAAATTGGTTGAAATTTTGTGAATGAAGTATGCCTTTTTCTAAGCAAAGAGAAATGGTGTCAAGGGAAGAAGTTATATCGAGAATATTAAAAATTCTTTTTTCGATTTCCAATCTCTTTCTCGTATGGAGTCACCCAATTGAACACCCAGTGAGCTGCCTCACACTCATAACGTTGCTAAAATCAAAATACTCGATTTAACGAAGGGATGAAGCCGGAGTATGTGAAGCCCGTCGAATACTCCGTTTCGCAGAGCTTGTGGAAACAAATGTCGAATACCGCAGTGAAGACGGTCGCGTAAATTTGTAGTCAATTAATGGAGATTGTCGCTGCGCGCGGTCCGAGGGCTTAATCTCTCGAGCTCATACGGCCCGGGCGTGAGTTATGCGCGCGAACGAGCCTGCAGCCGGTCGGCTCTCATGACTATGTAAATCATTCGTATATTTTCGCGCGGGGAAAAATTCCGCGGACGCTCGTTGCGCCCTCGGAATAATTCCAAGCTGCAAAGTAATCCGACGCGCTGCTCCCTCCCTATCCGGCTCGTGGCGCGGCAACGACGACTCCGCAGCGAATGGCATTAATTTTGCCGGGGCGAGTTTTCTTCGGCTGACGGGACCTGTATCGTCCGCGGGCGCGCGCGCACGTAGCCCCGCTATATATACTTCTCTCGCTGCAGCGTCCGCAGCTAGATTAGAGCCAACAGCTCCCTAGACGTCTCTTCATTAGACTCTCGGCTAGTGGCTGAACGGGAGAAGGGAGGGTCGTTACCCGCCTGCCCGCGTATACCTTTCCGTGTTTACCCGTGCGCGCCCCCAGCGCGTCCGACTTGCCACGATCGAACCAGGTACTTCCGGCTATTTGAGATTTTCGTGCTCATTCACTTTTTCGTAAAAAGTCCCTCGAGTGATCGTGTTGTTTATACTGGATACTCGTAACGCCAGCAGTATTCTAGCATTATTCCAGCAGTTTTTGGAAAAAGCCCTCATTGAAACTCATCAAGGTATCTCGTGGTACACAAAAATAAAGCAATCAGCTCGCGACTCTCATCTCATAGCCCTAACTTCTTGAAATTTGCGTCCATCTCGTTACATGTACTATATGTAGAGAACTCACCTTGTTTATGCGTCTTGTAAGAGTAGCATTGTAACAATGCACAATTGATTGGCTTAACCTGATATGCCTTTACATGTAGACGAGCTATCCATACAAAGATATCCTTGAAGCGTGTCATTGTCAGGTTAGTTAGTAGTTTGTTCACGTACATATATTACGTTGTGCTTGAAGCTGAATTCCGCCTCTGGTGCGGGTAGCGTCTTATAGTAAAGTACATCTATATATGAGATGTCTACTGTATAGGCTAAGAGGCGAGCAACAAGTCCTATTAGTTACTAAGGCGCCCTAAGCTTAGGACAATGCTATCTTGATTATTGATAATTACGCCCGAGTTGGCGATGGTTTGCGAATGGTTTGAGTGAGTAGAGATTAATGGTGTGCTTCATTGAATGCATTGCTGCTTATGTGGATTAAACAATCTCTGTATCTTGATGAAATGTAGTGAGCAAAATTTGATATGATAACTTCTATCTGAAGGTCTAGAAATTCCGATGACCATGCAATTTCTAGAGGTTCTCACCTAATAGAAGCAGATGAATTTATTGTATGAATCTATTATTGTGACAAGAAAATGCGCAACGATTTCAGTAAAAGAAGAAGATATTTTGAAGAATATGCAGATTCTACTAAGATTCTGAATGCATTGAAATATAAATGGTCAAACTCAATTTCGAACAGATCTCACAATATTCTGAGATAACATTTCAATCTCCAAATTTCTTTCGACCAACTCGAAGATAACCCGATGTCCCGACTCTGTTTTCACGCTGATTGTGGGAAAAAGGACTGCACAACTGTCAGTGCGTTGGTTTCCATCGGAATTCTCTATATCAGTTGCGCAGATCAACCTCGAAGACAGAGAAATGGAACCGTCGCTTGTCGTTCTTTGCGAAAACCATAGCCCAGCTGATAAGGGATGGGCCAGCATCAGTAACAGCGATGGCATCGAGCAACCTATGTAGGATAAGCCCATCGAGTATTCATGCGGCTTTAATTACCGTAACAAAGTTCCGCAGGCAAGGGCCCGATTGGAAAAGTTTCGACGACGCCTGCATACCTGATCGGACGGTACGAGGTGCGGTGGTAGCAGGAAAAGGCCGGCGACGCTCTCGTGCTTCTTTGATCGAGTTATCTATCATTGACGATTCATAGTCTCGTGCCTCTCGTCGCCCGATGAGGAATTAAATGCGCGAGCACACGGAACTTTAAATTGAACCTCGCGCAACGCACTTCCTACCCTACACGGGCCACTGCATGCCTTTTACCCGTATATACTCGAGGGCTGATTCTCTGGTAATACCTAAATCATCCTTACATTTTTTGACTTGATCAGAGGCCGGCTACTGCACAATAAACATTAGAGGAATCAGCTCGATGATTAGAGCTTAGGTTGCGGAGCTCCTGTTAAAAGTCGAATTATTCAAGAAATCTGATGCCATAACTATTTGTCGTATCATCGATTTGTAAGATTAAAAATTTAATTAATTTCGATGTCTATGACATTAGCCAGGACAAGAATATTTAAATGTAAATGCATTTACAGAATAGTAAAAACAAGTTTTTAGGCTCGTTTATGATATTTAATTTCAATAATTGATGTGGAGAATAGATTCTTCACTTCCTCATGAAATAAAATACCTAAATGTGGGTAGAGTAACGATCTATAATTGAGATAATTGAACCCTTGATGTTTCGGAATCGAGAGGCAGAATCCCTGCTCCAGGATCAGTTGTCTCCCCGGTGGCGCAATAGACAGCGCGGCTGACGGGAGATCAGGAGGATGCTGGTTCAAGTCCTGCAGCCCAGGAAGCATGAATTTTTTCTCTCGCAATTTCCTTTTCAATATAGTTTGAATTGTTCACTAAGCCCGATAAATAAATATTTATCGTTAAAATACCCAAAGATCGGACTTTGCAGACGTACACGTTAAGGGAGAATCAAAGTTCCTACTATTTAATATGCATTCAGTAACTATCACAAACTATTCACTACTCACTCAACTGTCATGGATACGTATTGCAAGTGACTTAATTCAATATTGTGGGTGAATTGATCAAAGGATCCAGCCTGAATTCCTCGCTATTTGATTTAATTTAGTAAATTTAATAAATATACTTCTTAGGTGATAACGCTAACAAACATGTAATGGAAATAGGATTAGGCGCTTCGTACTTCGTTTAACTACTGAATAGTATTTTTAGGTTATGTTTCACTTTTGGAATGAGCTCCGGAGAAAATGCTACCAGAAATGCGGCTAATTTTTTCATTAACTTGAAGGAACTCATCCACAAGCCATTTCATATTTCTACCAGGTACAATAAATAATAGATTACTACATCTAGCTTGATAATATTATACATTGACATGCCGATAATTGAACGTCACTCTTAAGACTAAGAATTGAATCAGACCTCAGAAAAAGAATCTAGGGAGAACAATAGGCACTCGTAGAAGAAAAACTCTGGGAATGCAGTAGGAGCAGGTGCAATTAATCAGGAAACGAATACATTCATCATCGACGTGACGAGGCAAGCAAATACGAGAGTCGAGCGAGCCGAACTATCGATCGAAGCACGGCAAGAAGGAAGAGCGAGAACAAGAAAACGACAGCTCGACATATAGACATGGTATTAGGATCCATTGTCCACGGGCCGCATAGCCACGGCACCGAGCAAAGGAGCTGGTGTATATACCCATTGTGCGAAAGCTCGAGCAGTCGCTCGTTCTTCCTAGTTTATCGGCAAACAACCCTGGCACCTCTCGATTAAAAGGTGTTAATTGACACGGTGCTGGACCGATTTTAAATTAATGCCTGCCTCGAGCTCGGATGATGATATTTCACCTTGTCGACTTACTCTGTAAATGACGTGAGTTTACTTCCGTATTCCTTCAGCTAAATTACTATAATCACTAGAATATTTGAAGGAAATATCAAAACAGCTAGAAGAGAGAGAGATAGAGAGAGAGAGAGAGAGAGAGAGAGAGAGAGAGAGAGAGAGAGAGAGAGGATTTGGTATTAAGAAAGCTATATCCAGTCAATTAGTTTATCAAGATACCTTGTGAGTTTGTGTCGTCCACAGCCACAGACGAAAGGGCACGAGCTCATCCGTGAAGAGCGAATTTCTGCTGAGTAATTGGAGGAAAATCTCGGATGCGCGCAGGGGAAGCGCATCAGGAAAACCACGCACAACTCCTTGGCGCAAGCTCAGCTTCGGCAAGCCCTTCAACCTAATAAGCAGCCTGAAGCACCATCAAAATTTGTAGCTCCTGCGCTAGCCCCGACCGACGCATCCTCTTGCTCGTCCCCTACCCCACCAGTTTCCAGCTGATTCATTTATGCCTCCCCTCACTCGCGCGCGCGTGTGTGTGTGTGTGTGTGCCTGCGCACGGCTACATCCTCTTACGGGGCTACGCAAAGCGAACTTCCCGCGTGGAGCTCGGGCTTCGGCCAAGTTTATCCTCTTGGACTATATCCCAGCGGCCCGAGATATCATCCGTTATTAGAGTGTTAATCTGAAATACGTTGGTGCCCTCCTGACTCACACAATTGCAAATTAGCCTCAAACCCCTTGCGAGCAAGCAATGAGGTCGTGCCACTGGATTTACACAGATTCTCACCCACACCCACCCACACACGCCACATACACGCACACATACACACACACACATACATATACTTATATGTTCAATGTCTCGACGAGAAGCTTTCCACGGCTCCTTCGTCTTCGCGTTTATCACACCCACACTACGTTGTTCGACTCGGCCCGTTTCGTGACTTATGGTAGTATATGTAAGCTCGAATTCACCGTGGGGTTTTGCGGATTTGCTCGTGCGGCTAATGACCGTAACGTCTTTTTCGATGGACTACGCGATTAGAGACTTTATAGAACTTACCCAGGAAATGGATTTTTTAGAAGAAACCTCTTATTGCTGATTATGCCATTAGAGATGGAATTTATTTTTCCATTCCAAGAAGATTATTTCTTTTTCACAATTAAAAAGCTCTGCAATTTGATCAATTTGCAATGCTCGACAAACTCTCATGTCAATTGACTTTTGATTGTTCTGGGCAGAATTTTGATCAATTCGAATATTTTTCCTACAAACATCAATCAATGTCGGGATTCGGAAAATCTTGGAAAATATCTATTAATACCTGTTTGTTCAAAGGTGAATAAAAAAAAATATCGGTGACCGCTCCATGGTGCATATCTCTTAGTAGCTACAAAATGTTACAAATAACGATTGTATAATTTAATAATTTTTTTTTAATAATGTATTACTTCCACAAGTTTTAACGATAAATATTTATTTATTGGGTTTAATGGACCATTCCAATTTTATTAAAAAATGAGATTGCGAGAGATATACTATCAGACAATTAACTATACTAATTAGAAAATAAAATAATTTTAGTTTTCGTCAACGTTACAAGATGAATTCGAGTACAATCATTCGAAATCTAAGTCGCAAATGTGATTACGAACATTGGCATAGAACAAACTGTTGCTCACTATATTAAAACTATTAAGTCAAGTAAATCTCTCTCTCTCTCTCTCCTCTGCTCTCTGACTGTAACTCTTTTTTTCTTTCTCACTCTTATTATATTTCTCTTTCGACACTGCACTTTCTCGTTTCCCCTTCCACCTACTTTGTGTCACTTGAAGTTCGGATCTATACCCTCCCACTGAGCCATTTCTCTTCGCCGTCGCCGGTTGACAGACGCTTTCCTTAACTCGTGGGAAAACAGTGTAAATGAATTTTCTCTTACCCTCTCTTTCTCCTTTTCCCATGCACTACCTATCTAACTTGTTCCTTCCCACAATTCTCTTGTCCTTGAAACTCTGCCTCATATGAAAATTGAAATGTTTGCCATGCGTTATTCGTTACCTCATACTCGAAATAGAATAAAAATAAAGGGGTACATGTTTTTTTTCATCCAATTTCATTTGAAAAATGAATGAATAGTAATTTTTCACGGATTTACACTAAATTTTACATACATAATATAGAGAAAGTCTTATTATAATTCATAAAGACGCTCGCTTGATTTATACATTCTTGCTCCAGTCGTCTATCTTTTATCAGAACTCATATGACCATTAAAGTAGTTCTTGGGTATTTCCAAAAGAGGAAATTTAATATTGTGATGTACTTTTGATGTTAATTTTCCATGAATACAGCATTTATGCGTTATCTGAAAGACTTTTATAGTTCGAAAATAAAAATTTGTCAATTAATGTTTTAAACATAGATGTTGGGAAACGGGAGACACACGTATGTCAAACAGTTATGAATTTCTTCAGAAAAGTAATATAATAGTCTATATTATAAGAGTGAAAAAAGTGGGGTTGAGTGATCGAATTTGGAAAATAAGTTTTTAAAAAAATAGACGTAGAATGTTAAAATAATAGTGGGTATCTATTGACTAATGATCGGGAATTGTTAGAATGTAAGAAACATGAAACGGGAAACAAAGATAGTAGTTGATTTAATAGTAAGTGAAGTTAGTAAGAGATCTCGTGGAGAGTACGGCGCGCTGCATTTTCTCACGTTCGCTACTCAATTACTCAAATATGACGAAAAAGTCTCATTTTTAGAAGGCCTATATTAACGTAAAAAATCGTCACCTTTCGACCTCGACTAAAAAAATGGCCCTTTAAGATACGGCTTATTTTATGTTTTTTTCTGTAAAAACGTAGAAATTTCGGAAAACTAAATTTATCACCGGAAAATTGAGAAAAAACTATATTGATATCATATCCGAGATTATTTAGATATTGGTCTTATAGAGTCGAAACCAAGCGTTGAATACGCGAGGGTTTAGCGTCCGCACGCCGGCTCTGGAGAGTTGATGTAAACGCCCCATGTATAGGTACACATATTCATAGAAAAACAAATGACAATGATTACACTTTTTTCGTCAACATGATAGATCTATATCTTTGGTAGTTATTATAAGTTGGTCCTAATCTGGAGGTATTATACACAAAGTAAGAAATCTTGTTCAACGTCATCCTTTGAAAATACTTGATAAATACTATATGAGAATGAATTCACACAAACATAGGTAAAATGTTGTGAATCACTGTGCTATATTACACAAATAACTTTCAAAATGAAAACCTTGAGAGAATTGAGGAAGAAAAGTGATACAAACAAGTATTGTCATACCTCGTTAGTAGTGTACTAAAATAAAAGAGAGTAGGTGCATCAGTAAAGGAACATAAAAGAAAAGCACCCGTCCCCGGAAAACTGTTTACGAGGACGCGCGCTTCCTCAATGAAAAAAAGGGGGATTGTTTCAGGCGTATGAGCGCGTCTCATCTTCCCTAGCCTACTTCATACCGAGTGCCGAGCGGCGCATTTAAATCCTTCTCGACGGTAGCTCTTTTTCGGTCGCTCCTCGTCGAGGTGGATTCGCCGAGGCGCGACGAAGACTTCCGGTCGCACGCCCTACACACGCAGATATCCGCGGGACAATGAGAGCACACGCACATATGCGGGAGCTCGCGTGTAATAGCCGGGGCGAAAAAAAAAGACGAGTGGGAGGAAACTGGAGACGCGATTTCTCGCATCACGTGTGATTTTAGTGCGGGCACGCGCGAGCATCGACGCGGGAGATCGAGATGTGAATCGATGTGGGCTCGGCTGCGATACTGCTTCGGAGGATTCACTCGTCGACGTCTCTCCGCGTCGAGGGAATCGAAGCGACAGAGTTGTTTTGAGCATCGAGGATACGAGTCACATGGTAATTCAGCAAATGCGTCGGTGAAGGTTATCACGCTTTATTCTTTGATTCGAAATGTTCAATTTCAGAAATACATTCACCTGTTATTATTGTTACCAATTCAATGTCATCAAGTATTCAGCAGTTACTTTACTTAGTTGCGTATATTTCCACTATTTTTATTTAGCTGATGGAGAAATGTCATAGGATAAACGTCTGAAACAAGATCTTCGTAGAAATCTTTTTAAAAAACATTTGTACATGAAATAGCATAGCTTCCTGATAAATTAAATTCTAATATTTATGAAAAAAAAAAATATTTTTCTAACCAGACAATATGTAAAGAAAATTCGAGTGAATAAAATGAAAAACAGATGACTAAACAGTTCTTGCTTGAAGGTGAAAATAAGGAAAAAGTGTCCCAGTGGGGACAACGCGGCTGAGCAAGCATCAACGCAAGCAGGTTTTAAGGCAAAGTTGAGGTGACAGTCGGTAAGTGGTGCTACCGGCAAGACGGCATAGTCAAGCGCTGGCTAAACAACGGGAGAGGGGACACAGGTGACGCTGACTAACCTCAAGTGCATCTACCGTTGGCCCCTCGCCTTCTGCTCGCTCTTTCGCTAATGCCGCGCACAGCCGAGTTTCTGCCGCCCAAGCGGCCAGAGCGCGATTCTAAGTGGCATATCTCCTAAGGCGAGATAAAAAGTCTTGTGCGCTCGTTCGCCTCATGCATGCTTGAGCGGCGCTTTTTGCCTTGGTGAGACTCTACTGTTTAGCGTTGCAGAAATGCTAGGCAGAATGTAGACCGTGAATAATTATCGATTAGACGTGACGCTGATTAACTAGCTCAAACTTACTTACATTACTGAAAATTACTTCATGCCTCATTAGTCACATCTTCCCACTGTTGTATAATATACTATTACGCAATTTTTACATCATATGTTATTATATTGTCAGCCATAAGTACAATGATTTCTAGGACCAACTGGAGATGGTAAATAAAAAGTAGGAACATTGTATCAAATTGAAGATAAAAATGTTTTGTCCATTGTTTACTGTATTCTAGATCAACATTTTAGCTGAGTTCAAACTTATGACAAACTCTGGGAATTGATAATTAATTAAATACTCCATTCAATTTTGATCTGTACAATCGTGAAATTGAAGCCCAAACTTAACTAAATTAATTTAGCAGTAAAGTCAACGCATCACGTAATTAGCAAAAGTTTATTTTCCATCTGATTCAAATATGAAGAATAAAATCAACCCCGAGTATTATACGTGTCACCGGCCGTTTCGTGCCTTTAAAGGAGCCTAACGATACAAGCTCGTCCGTTTGTCAATTATCATAAGCAGGAAGGTAGGAGTACATCGCGCGTACCCTCACGACTTTCGAGCCTTCTCTTTAAATTGGCTGCGCTCGTACGGGCAATTCAGAAAGAACAAGCCACGTCGCCCGTATCAGCACTCAACGGTTTCGCGCGGCCAGCGAGCGAGTACACCTTTGTCGCTGCGAGGCGCTTCGTCAACGGTCAAACGGATGCGCAGGCGGCGAACGCACGCAAGCACGTCAGCACGCATAAGTAGCGGCAGGTGCCTGCGCGCCTCCGATCGTGGAATCACGAGAGCGTGACCGGGACTCGGGAGACTTCTCCCCGCAGGTGAATCATATACTTACCGTAGAGACACGTGCTCGCCCACGATCCCACGTCCTTGACACTTGCGTGCCCCTTGTTTCTTACATGGCGAAGCGTGATCGTTACTCTTGCTTGTCTTTTCATCGTGGAACACTGATTTTGCTCACACAAGAAAGGAAGAAGGGGCCCTCGTTTCGTGGTGGGATCATACATGTATACCGCGGGTACGTTGATCTTCCTAATTATTGAGTCGAGCTCTGTTTGTTCGTGAGACTCAATTTGTTTGAGGTATGGAATTGCGGAGCTTTTCAAAAATGGAGAGTGAAACTTTTGGTGAGTGAAACGTGCATTACCCTAATACATATGAGCTACGTGCGTATAGTATGTTTATCCAACGTTGCACTGTCATGTGTACTACTAGTACGAGAGAAACATTTGAGATTGATGTAGCTTAAACTAGAAATAATTGTCACGAAATTTGTTCAATTCCGCAGTTCAAACTATCCTGCTACCGCCAAAACGTAACAAGGAACAAGTTATATGAGAGCGTGTGAAAATAATTCACATTTCGAATCGAATTATGAATAATTCATTAGGAGGTAAATCAGCTTCAGTGGGATTACTATAGAAACATTTTTTTTTTCGAAGACGCGCAACCTTGGATAGGCTAACGCACATAATTGTCTTTCATGTGTACACAAACTGGGCAGAAACTCTGTTGATATATGTGAACGAGTAAAAGTCGAAAAGGCAGTAAGTTCAATGACCCCCGATAGGTCAGTGGCCTTCTCTCGCACTTGTATTTCCTTAAAGTCGTCTCTGTGTTGGTGGGTCGCGTTAGGCGCGGGGTGCAGCGCCAGGTGAAAACCTCAAGTGCGTGGGAGGGAAATTACCACGCGAATAGGAGAAGCGCCGGAGTAGGATAACCCACGGTTTACATGACCGAAGAGTGAGATAGAGAAAAAATCTTCATTCCAGCAAGAGCGTAGCTCTTTGCGCGGCCGAGGGCTAATATGCCGCAACCGACATAGAGGGAAAGAAGAAGTCCACTCCAGGCCGCTCGTTTTTAATAGGCAGAAAAAGAGAGAAAGGGAGGAAGAGGGAGAGAGAGAGCCGTCTGTAGCCGATGTCCGAGGCTCATTTAGCGAAACGCATGGCCTGAAAAGACGTCTCTTTATCCGCCGACGTACCGACAGATAGTCGCAGCTCAGAGAGTGATGAAAAAGAAACCGAGAAATGAGCGCGAGCTCTGCTATATAAACCTTTTCCTATGTATACGTAGAGGAACTGTCACTACTAAGCCAAGTTTACTTGTGAGTACGTGTATAAATGCATCACATGAGTGCGGTGAACTAATTGGTGCCAATCGATTGGTAAAATGTGTGAGTAGAAGAAGCTAGCTCATGTACCTGTGTGCATATCGATGGCCTTAGAATTCCATATTTTCCATAGTATTTTTTGATACTGATGTAACACAGGTGATTTTTGCACGAGTGTGAGTACGTTAAAAAATCTCATGTTAGTTTTCTTTGTTTCTAGTTTTGTATATTCAATTTACTGTACAACCATTCTCATTTGGAATTAATATCCGTACTCTTCTGAATTGAAGTACAGAGATATTGAATCCCCAGTCAAGGCGAAGGTTCAATCACATTCTGCTCTGCAACGACTGTTCCTAATTAGTTTTCTGTATTGTTCAAGTTATATACATGTAGATACATGGACGAGAAATTGGACGAGTTTCAAATCGTACAGTTGAACCGTGACTAATACAAGTCGTTTGCGCCGAACCATAGCATTGCGTATGCAACCTGCATAGTAATAGGCCAAGTTTAAACGCTGCAATCTATAAGATATCCTGTATTTACTTGAATAGCGTATATCTTTGATGAATGTATTTCTGAATGACAAGCTGATTGTTTCGAGATGAGTTCAAAATCATGCTCATCGACGAATATATATTCTAACTACTCATAAGAAGAAGAGTCAACCTGCGGCACATAAATCTTATTTAATCTTTAAGATATGTGTACCAACATTCTTTATACCATAGTTTTGAATATGTCTTAATCATAACTAATTCACACTGTTTAACATTATTTTAGTATTAATTTTTAATCTCTATAAAAATATAAAATAAGATAATTTCCAACCTTACTATAAACCTCTCTGAGATTATTAATCGTATCAATTTACAGTAGGAAATATAGAGTGTAAATATGGAAATTATGGTATTTGTACATCTGAAACGCACGATCTGTTGGAGTACTCGAAAACGAGGTTAAATCGTGAAAAAACTTTCACCATGGATTAGCCATTCGATTCCTATGTGCTCAGCAGCAGTGCCTATTGTGATAATTCTCCTAAATTCTGATCTTTTAAAATCCAGCGAGTCGTTGCCGCCCTCGTCGCTTCATTGTCTACCGAGAATCAGCCGTAGATCGTCGAACTGTCGCGGCCCGTTCAGCCCATTTGTGGCTTTGTCTGAAAGTCGAAACCCATGTTTTATCTTTCCTCCCGCCCGAAACAAACTTCTCACTTTCTACCCCCTTCCATTGATTCCGTGAGTTTGGACAAAAAAAGAAGAGGCAAGAGCGAAAGAAAGAAGGGCCGATCCACGAAGCAGGAACAGCCACGCCAGCCCATCAGAGAACTAGCAGAGGTGGAGGAAGCAGAAACTGCTGGCACTTGTCGGGAATTGGCTTGTGAGTTTCACTGTTTATTGAAAAGCTGTCACGGCTCAACGGTTCCTGCAATTCTTATTTCCACCTCCTTAAATGCGATGAAAAGAGGCTCAGTGCGAGCTTTGTACTTCGAAATACTTCGTACTTAGGACTTTCCGCTGTGATGCTTTTACCGATTTTAAGAGTTTCTAAGTAAATAATTATTCACCTTCGAAAACCAAAAATTATTCAAGGGAGAGAAATATTAATATTTATCGTGTATACTATGGATACGTAGTGTGAACGTTATTCGTACATTAAACCATCTGTTATACACTCCGTATTTTGTTTCCTCTAATCCAATCAAATGCGTTGTGTGATAAAAATTATACACTCGCTGCACAATGTAAGGTAGGTGTACCCAATATGCGCCAGGACCCAATATGCGCCACCCTTCGTATTTCATATATACGCGCGTCTAGAGCATCGCCGCGGCACAGGATCTTGTCGGCAATGCTAAATAATGAAGAAAGAAAACATTTTCACCGATCGGAAACCCTTACACCAACTTGTTAGAGCTCGTTTTCTCCATTTTTTCGCCAATTTTCATTCTCGATCTAATTTCGCCCAGGTAAGTGCGAATTTTTTTAATACCCTTAAACTGGGCCAAAAAAATCGAGCGATACATCGTTCGATTCCTTGACATCCCATCTACATCATCCAATTTTTTTTTTCATCTTACGCCCTTTTTATCAACCGTTTCAATAGCTCTTCGTTATTTTTATCAAATGTACCCAATATGCGCCACCCCTATTTTCTTGTTCCAGCTGCTACAATCAACCCATTCATGGTAAATATCCGCCAAACAGGGTCGAAAGAAAATTCAGTTCAAGCTCTGGAGCAGGTCAAAAAAGGTCAGATATCGCAGAGGATGGCTTCGATTATATATAAGATACCTCGTCGAACATTTCAACGACATGTCAAACAAAACATATCCGAAAAAAGGAAAATGAGTCGACCATATGCGTTAACGACAGTACAGAACGAAGAATTGTGTGGTCGAATTAAACGCTTAGCAGATATTGGCTATCCTATAACGAGAAAAATGTTGCGGTTATGCGTTTATAAGTACTGTCTAGGAAAAAACATCAGACAGAATTTTTCTACCATCAAGACAATAGCCTAGTCCCAAATGGGCTCGGACCTCGGCTCGGACATTTTTAAAATGAATGAATTTTCAAAAACTCTTCCATTCTAGTGAGAACATCTCAATCATATTTAAAATTACACTAAAAAGAATGTTCATCAATTTGAGAGATTAATATTGGAATTAAATGTTGCATCAGTTAATTTTGTTGATTCAGAAACAACGTTTTTTCACGAATTTTAACTGAAATCTTGATTTGATTTAGGTTGTTAAAAGTTCATGTAGTCTATGTAATATGGTTTAATCAATGACAAAATGTATTTTTCAAAAAAATCATATAAGAAATATACTCTTTTGTTTGTATTTTATTCATTTCAGACATGCTTCATGCTTCAAATTGGATGTAAAGAAGTATTTTCAGGGTGGCGCCATATTGGGTACACTAAAAATTTTTTTCCGAAAAATTTTTTTTTTTTAAAACCGCGGTATCTTAGCGTAGAACTGTTCAAATTGAATAAGACTTAACTCATTTTGTAGGTATTGAGTAGACCTTTCATTTGACACCAATTATGTTAGAAAATATTCATTTGACGCGGTGTAGTGACCTTTCTCGCTTAGGTGGCGCATATTGGGTACAGGTACCTTAGTATGAAAACTTGCAAGAAAATTATTATGATAGTAAAAGAGTAACTCTAGGCCCTCACGCAAAACAAAAGCAAAAACTCTATGGTAATGCTGGTCAATTTGGTCAAGAATTATAATTCGTTTTTGGTTGTGGGATACTCCTTGAGCTCAAATTCATCACAATTCATATACAATACTCACATTTGAACGAGTTTCTATTATTTTTGTCCCTGTAGTTGCAATCACCCCGGGATTCGAACCCCTGAGCCACTTATTATCCAAGGAGCCACCGTGGCTTTAAGAGGTTGTTACAATTACTCATGGAACGTAATATTGAAAAATAAAAAGGAAGTACGCTAAGCTTATGTTGATCAA
Source organism: Aphelinus atriplicis (assembly GCA_020882685.1). Lineage (NCBI taxonomy): Eukaryota > Metazoa > Arthropoda > Insecta > Hymenoptera > Aphelinidae > Aphelinus > Aphelinus atriplicis. Next base: position 17,558,381 of record CM037074.1, on the reverse strand, counting down.
CTTGATTATCAAATGGAAAAGTTAGGCATCGAAAGTTGATTAATCGATATTTTACCCATGTTACAGCTGTACTCGCAACATCAATGCGCCTTCCATAAGTGCGCATACAACTCATTGAAAAACATTGTCCTGTTTTCGAGTGGAAGCGCGTTAGGAAAATTCGAGGCAGCATCCGCAAGAGTCGTACAACTCAATTGCAAAGTGTCCTCGGACACAGAGAGCCAGGGACGCGGACCAACATCCATGCGGCGGGAGAACTGTGAGATCGGGCACGTATGGGCACGGAGCTGCCGAGGGAATCAAAGAACATTTTTGCTGCTGTTGCTGGTGCCGCTTCTTCCTCCCGCTGTATCTGCTCGGGAGAGTGAGGTCGCGAGACGCACCGCCGCGGCAAAAAGGAAACCGAGGCCAGTGACTCGGAAAGCGTAATCCCTTTTGTGCTCGTCGCCGAAACAAAATAGCTAGCGACCGCTGGGCCACGGCAACTCAATCCCGCCAGTTGCGGACTGCTCGATGTTGATTCGTGGCCGGCCGTGCGTGCACGTCGCAGCCGAAACAAGCGCAAGAGCCGATCTGCTCGCACGCAGATTTATGCGCCGCAGAGCAATTCCCTCTTGTGCCTCGGTCGGAATTCGGCTTTTCACTGCGAAGGAGCCTCCCCCGGCCCGTACTAACCGCCTTCACGTGCACGCGTCTCTGCGTCCAATCTAATTTTGCATTCTTCGTCTTGGAAGTCCGGGTGATTGAATTTCAGACGGCTCTGCTCGTGAATTTTCCCTTTGCTAGTATTGAACTCTCAACCGAGTGTTGTTACCAGAGACATTTTTTTTTCAAGTCGGAAACCTCCCTTTTGTCTTTTTCATAATAATTAAAACTAGAAACATTATTAATCATGTGACATTCGATACTATCAATTTTTTTCAAAAAAGCCATATTTGATTCAAATATTGCTCCGTATAGGGACACAATCGTAGCTCTGTGAGAATATTATAAGAATACAGTAACTTCTTGCATGAAGTATCCCAAAGTATTCTTTGTCAATGTACAGCATGAGAATTTTATAAGGAGCTCGCGCAACCAAGCTGCATTGTTATCTTGAGGTATTACAGAGAATAAAAGAGGATTTAAAAAACTGGCATTAGATTGTATTTATGATGAATCCAGCGTGAATAGCTTGATATTTAAAACGACGAATAAATTCATTTTAATCGGGCTTGGTGGACTATCCCCAAACTCTGCAAACAGTATCTTAAAGCTTAGCTCAATACCTATTGGAAACCATCTCTATAATTTTCATTCGGCCACTTTAACTTATTAGAAATCACAGTTCAACAAAGAAACGCAAAAGGGCCACATGCACTGCACGTGCAGTCAATTTGGCACGATTTCTTAATCACTTGTTACAGCCTATATAGGCTTACAGGGACGATCAAATTGGCATTGGAATAAACTCTCAATCATGTTTCCAGTCATATTTATACAGAACTTCTGACATTCAACTCGACTTTGATACGAAAAAAAGCAATTTGAGTGGAATAAAAAATAGTTTTGGGGAAACTGATGTGACCAATCGAAAGATGAGATGTTTTTACATGAAAATGATTCATGACACTTTGAGAGATAAAAATTATTTACGCCTGATTTTTTAGGTTGAGTGTGAATAGTGAAATAAGAAAAGGGAGAAAATAGCAGTAGGTGAAACTTTAAAGTATTGTAGGAGAGTGGTTTTAAGGGCAAAATGGGCGGGGAAGGGACCAGCAATTTTTTTTAATACTCCCAACATGACTCGAGGGCGACTGATGCTCAGAGAGCACCGGAAATAGTGCCAAATCGCCTGCAGTTACCTTATATATACAATGTAATCGCTATAAGAACAATGCGTTTAAATCAAGAAACGAAATTCATAAGGCCTGGTATATAGTAATTCCGATCCTTTGAATTACAAACATATATGCGTTACTACAGGAGTGAATACACTTATTGTACGTACTTACCCTATGGATTTTTTCAGATATATATATATATATATATGTATATACAATTCAGCAATATTTTTCTTAATGAAAAATATATATTACTGAGTTTGCTGGATAGATTATTTGAAGTGAAATCAAATCCTGATGTTCAAGCTGTTGTTATCTAAATCTTCGATGTGGAAGAAAATGCATAAAGCTGAGAGTGTAACTTCAAACGGTATGGAATCAAATTTCTCATTAATAACTGTACGATCCCTTCAGATCACCCTTCATCACTATAGCTCAAGGCGAAAATATCTCCAGTGTTCCCCTAAAATATCTCTCCTTATATTCTCTACCGACAATGTCAATAACTGTAGACTTTACGGTAGCAAAATGTACTTTGTGCAATTGTTAAATTGAATAGAAAATTGAAAGCTAAATATTATAGTCCATACGCATCATAATGATTTATTTGGTTGAACAATTCTACTTATCTATCATTCTTGATAAGAGTTATAACGAAATCAACTCTATTGTCTGTACCAGTCTATGCTTTTATAATATTGTAATGTGAGCTTATCATTACTCTGATATTCTTTGTTAAATTTCAATTATTAAACAGAATTCCTCAGCAACACGACTTTATACAGAATTTCTTCGCTGATCGATAGACTATAAAATTAGGTCTTTTTAAAATATTTTTTTCTTTTTCTCTTTCTTTACACTAATAAAGGAATTAAGATAAAGTTTTAAAGATTTATTGACCATGTTTTGAGGCAGAATACTATATTTTTATTTTGATTAAGATCTCAAAATGGCTTCGTGAGAGCGGGTTAATTGAGAGCGTCTTTTTTTGGAGTTGAATAATGTGTAGGGTAGCAATTTCCAGACAGCACCTGGACCGAATAATAGTATATGATACACTTCAACGAGGTCAAGCGATGTTTCAAAATGTCAATTTTGCTACCGGACGTTAGCAATGAATAACACTTTTCTCTCCCTGCAATCGAAGTATAGCATTTGCGCCTCGCTCATCCATAGACTATTTTGGCACGCGCAAGCATACCACCCTCGCTGTGCTTGGGTCACAAACGTTTTGCGTGCGTTTTGCGAAAGTACTCAATTTAAATACAAAATTACGAATCTTGATTTAAGTCATACGAAATCTTCATTCAGTCATACGAAAAATTTGTTCCGTTCCAAATAAAGTACGATTTTTTACTTGAACCAAAGAATCGTTTCTACTGTATACACCGAGTTGAAATATTACAAGAAACAAAAAACGTGTTGGTTATTTTTCAAAGCTTGACAAAAAAAATGACATAGAATTTTTCACGCATTTCCCTATTAGTTAGCTGAAATTAAAGGGGCACCGGAGTGAAGAATGAAACCGCTGCCAATTACTTGAATAGTATGCTTTTCCAAAAAGGCTTTATGTGAAAAAAAAATAATTTCCCAAACTACCCAGAAACAATTGCTATAGGAAAAAGATGCTGTGTCCTGTGTGCTCAAAAGTAAGGGAAATTAACTCAAGTTTTATTCAACTATGGCGCTAGGGAAATAAACATCAGTTGTTATAATCAAGTTCCTGTGAATTTTGGCATCTACAACGACGATTGGTTAACAAATACCTCGACGATTCTCGTCGATCCTGGTGAGTATTCCAGTCCCAACAAGCATTTACGAGGAATTGTAGGGAATTTCTCCAAAACACGCGAGTTTTCGCGTCCCAAAAAACAGCGTTTCTTGCATACGAATGAAGATCCCAAATGTTAATTTGGCGCCTATAAAAATCTTTCTCTCCGAGGAAACAAAAATTAGAGTGTGCCAAGAAAAACTAATTGAAAACTTTTATCTTGTATAACAATTTTATATTCGCCCATAGATTAGCCCATCAAAAAATTCGTTTATCAATAAGGCTAGACCAAAGTTTATCTTTCTATATGCCATCAACTGCAATGTTGATATAAACAAAACTTTTTGAGCTGGACCCTTTTCTCTCTATATATATATATAATATATGCACGATCATAGTCATCACACATCGAAATTCGCAGTGTAATTCCATTCTAATAAATCTTACGTTCGTACATTCACGCCGAAGGATCGTAAATAAGCTATGAAGTGAGCATGAATCGAGGATCCTTAAATAGGACAAGCGTACAAGTGCATAAGGAATCCCGCGGACATCTACGCAATCATTAGATCGTCCATCTGAGCGAGGCTATTGAACTTTAGCCTCTGTGCCATCCCTTCTCCCCTGTCCATTTTTCTTATCTCTCCTCCTCTTTCTATGGTTCCGCGCACCCGCGCAATCTCTCTCTCTCTCTCTCTCTTCCTCTCTCTCCATTCACTCGCAACGTGTTTACCTTCAACTGTCTTGAGGATTCTACAGTGCTCCGCGTTTTTATAAGGCGAATGCCGAGAGAAATTGCGAATACGTTCGTCCTCCACACATTCACTCTGTATGAGGAAAAAGAGAGAGAGGCTTACGCCGAAGAAACGGAGCGTAATGACAAAATCGCGCGCTCCTCATCGTCAACGTCTCTGTGTGCCATTACCGGTTTTTCTCGGCACTATGACAACGACGACGAACCGGCGACCAACAGCTTTTTATCCCATTCTCCTCATCTTCCCGTACGACTATTCTGCGGAGATGTGCGCACAGCAAGTCTTTTCCGTAAAACGTGACACTGGAATGCACGGCTTGTCATTGCCATGCCAAGATGTTCGTGCGTCTGTCGGAAATTATTATTCATAGATTAGTCGAAAATATCTGGTGAATGTTACGTTTAAACTTTTATCTTTTCATCTTTTATCAAACTGCTTATTGTGAGCTGTTATGTTAGGTCATGATTACTTAACGCTACGCTGGAATGATTTATGGTCTTTTCAAGTTTTTCGGTCACCGTGTAACGAGACTTTTCTACACACCAATAAACAATGTCCAATTTTGCGCATGCACATTTGCTCTGGTGCAATGGTTTTCTTCCGTTTCTGTGAGACTCACACTCCTACAATCATTTCTTATTTAGCACTACTATCGAAAAATACTATTATAAATCCCATAAATATACCATATTACCATATTATAAATACTATTATAAAAAATATTAAATCTTTTTTAATATAATTCCATTCATATAATAGTACACACATAACTTGTGTTTTTCAATAATTATATAAGTATTCGGTTTGTACATGTAAATAATAGATAGTTCAAAAAGTAACTTTAAAAACTTTTTGACCGCGTGAGGAGCGTCTGAGTGTATCCAGTTGAATTAAAACAAAATATAAACTGGACTTGCTTGAAACAGACTAAATTAGGATATTCGGGAAAAAGCAACGCTTATGTAAAGTCGGATTACAGGTTGTACTTTCAGGAGAGGATTACATCGAAATTAACGATATTAACTGCGACCAACGAGATCTTTCCGCTCTTCAACCTTTGAATAGAAATTGCATGGAATTAGCTGACTTCACGGAAGGAGTCAAGAAAATTCGATTCTAGGTCTATTTGATGATGTAAAACACGATTGTTCCTTTAATTAAGTAGAGAATTTAAATGTACAGCTTATTGAATGCTATTTCATCATTTGATATCATATGGATAATAAAATTATCGATATCAATTCAAATTAGAGATTAAATATTAAAGTTGTACAAATAGCTGAAAACTTTGAGCTATTAACCGTTAAGTCTCATTATTTTGTTGTGTTACAGGATAAACATTACACTTCTATAAATTCAAGTTACTGAGCTCACAATTTAAGTTTTCACTCCGAATCCTCCATTTGCCACATTAACTGTTCTATTTATTCTTACGACGTTCGTTTTTCTCGTAACATTCAAGAAATCATTTGATTATTTAAAAATTTTCCTCGAGTATGAAAGTACAAGTTATTTGAATAAAATTCTCAAAGCCTTATTTAAAATTTTATTCTTGTGTGTGATGGTCCGAACATTTCCATTTTTTTATGAATCCATCAAATCCTTATTCGGCATATGTTTACAACCCGAAAACTGAAATCGTTCTTTACAAAGAAATTTCAAGGATATTGCATTAAAATACGCAACTTGTACAAACATTGATGGGAGACGAAATTCTTAACATCTATCATCTGAAGTGTTTTGAATTGCAAAGTTTTTACTTGTGAACATGTAACTTCATAATGCTGATAAGTATTGTGTACAATATTGGTGTTGCGATACTATAAAAAATTCTATTGCGCAGGAATCAATTCAATCATAAGAAACAAATCTTCAATGAATATTTTAGTATTCTGTCAATCTATATCTTGTCCTAGGTGCACGGCGTTTTCAACGAAAAATGTTCAGCTACGAATGAAATGATTGTCATTCAATTCTTTTGAACTAATTTTCTTCGCAATTTTACGACTTGGCGAAGTGCTTTAAGATTTGCTCACGCTCGAAATAACGTCCAATGTGAGTAGTGCTGGAGTCGCGGAATAAAATTTGAAATTTCAGAAAAATCCTCGGCTAAGGAGTTTGTCATCCAATTTGCGCAGAAGCACCAATCGTCGCGGACCGCTTGAAAAGTTGATTGGCAAAGACGAGCTGGGAGGGTGCGCGTCCCTTAACGGTAGAGCCGTGCCCCGTCAACGTCGGGCACTTTAACGACGAGCCTTTATACTCTCGCTCGTCTTGCACCTGGTACATACAGTGTCTCTGGCTCTGCACCTCTAGCTCACACGCACACGCGCACACACACTAATATGTACTCATATATATATTTATATGTGTGTGTGTGCACACATACACACACTGCACATACACTCGTGGTAGCTTGCCGGTATGATGCACCGTTACTTCGTCTATTTTTTCTCGGGGTACAGGCGGGTATATAGCCGTCTCTCGAGCGGCTAGACCTCTTAGGGCTTACCCGCAGAGCTCGCGAGGGAGAGTATGCAAGCGGAGATGCACGCGCGTATGTGTGTGTGTATGTCTCGATGTCGGGAAACCCTATACAGCACACCAGCGCTCATTTCACGGACAATCGCTCTCTCACGCGTCTTCTTTGGACGAGACAAGAGCTCACATAGTGGGGTGCTGCTTGATCACTTCTAGTTTGCATGCATATTGCGTTGTTACGCACGACCATGCTGATTTTTTTTTTGAACGCCTCTCTCTCTCTCTCTCTCCCAGTGATTCTTTCTTCGCGCGAGTGGATGCTTGTACACAGAGCCACGCAAATTTTATGCACTAGTTATGCTGATTATTCCTGCTCATATTTTTTTCCATGTGTGTGTTTAAATATTGAGAATCCTCCGTTCGTTACTTCATCCTGACAACTCGGAGATATTCAGATTATATTTGCTATGAATGAAAACTCACACGGTAACTAATACACTAAGAAGCAACCAAACGAGCATTTTTATTTGTATTGAAATAAACTCGTGTTAAATAGTGATTCCCTATTTAAGGGGCTTCAGCGTGTTCGTTTGAAATTATAGAATGAGTTGAAACTTTCACAGAATGTACCTAGCACAATCAACTTTCAATTGCAGCAAAGAAAATCATGGGTCAACATGGTCATTTCCATATGATCGCCATAATAAAAATGACTTTTTTTACATGGGCTCTTATGTCGAAAATCGATTAATCCCGTCTGAACCGAATATGAAATTATAGAAAGATTTGAAAAAATTCTAAGTAATAGGTATTCATAAGTAGATTATAGTATAATCGGAAAAATGGTATGTCACCATCGATTTAAGATCGTGAAATTGAAAAAAGTGAATTTCGATAAAATTGATAATTGTTTAAGTGTAGATCGTGACTTAGTTACAATTTATTTATCCTTTTCAAGCATCCACAAGTGGTCTAGGATAAGATTGGTCTACTCTAAAACGATAGAATTGGGATAATTTTGAAAAAAAGTTCAGGCACCCCCAGTAGGGCCCCGCATAGGTACGGCACCTAACGCTGAAGCCCCCTTAAATTGCGCACAATATTCACTTATATTCATATGAATGGATATGATTCGTATTTGGTATATGCCATCTTAGCGCAGAAGCCACGATTCACAAATGTCACAATCAAGATCAAATGAAGTCCGACATTTCGTGAAACCGCTAAATTAAGAGAACGTGCTACGGGGTAACGAATGAAATGTGATTATCCCGTCGTCGAAGAGACAAGCTGATTGGCTGAATTACATCTTGCGGGGAGTGGCGGCAATCACATTTCCCCGGTTCTTTCTCATCTTCAATGGATGCCTTAGCTGATTAACGACATTGTTTGAGTCGGCGCACACAAGCAGCGGCGTCGCTCGTTAGAGATCGGGCAGGCGAAGACGCGATCCTCGTTCTCTTGTGGTCCACAGTAATTAGAGCAATGGGTGCGAGACTCAAGCTTTCGGCTCGACTCAAGAACCCGATGAAAATACGAAAGAAAAAGTGTTAGCTAAGTCGAATTTAATGGCACAATTGGTCCAGCCGATTATAGAAAAAAAGGAGACAGGGGTGAAAAGATTTACGAAATCGAAATTTCATTCAAGAAATCTCCATGAATATATTAAAAAACAAATTTGACATCTTCGACCAGCATCATTACAAAACATGAATATTATGTGGATGCTTTAGAAATTATTGAGCTGTGCATTTTTTAAAATAAACTTGTATGCTAACCAAATAATCACCAAAGTCGAATTATTTCAAGGCAAAATATTTATAAATATAAGTGCTGACGATTTTTAACTTTACTAGGGGGGTACCCCCCTGCTCGCTTCGCTCGCCAACCCCCCGTGTGTTCTTTAGAAATCAATAATTTCAATAATAAGTGTAGTAATAATTAAAAGAAAATTACATTCAAAACAATAAAACTTTAAACTTGAACTTTCGATTTTGTTCGATTGAAAAGAATACTGAATGAACGATTCGAATCAAAATAAAAGATTAATGTCAGCTATATTCATGTTAAACGTCGAAAATGATCAAAATGAGTCTTCAAGTGTGCTAAATACGGACTTAAGGGCAGTGCGGATCGATTTTGACCGCCATTTAACCGTATGACAGTCACAAGATGAACTGATCGAAAAATTATGCAGGTCCAAATGTCTCGCATCGTGTAGAACCTAGAACAGTTTGCTTTGTTGCATTTGATCAAATAATAAGAGAGAGCCCGGTCAGACATCAACACTCGCAACATAGTTTGGTCAATTGAAAAAGAACGACACTTTACACAGTCACAAAGATACGAATTGAATTGATTAAATAATTTTTTTGTAATTTTTGAAAAATAGATGATAGTATCTACGCTAGTGGAAAGGTGAAAATACAGGTTTGGGACGCGTTTGTGGGTGATGTTGAAGCCTCTTTGAGAAAGCATACTGCTAAGGCACTTGGCAGCGGTTTTCAGATTAATAGTGGGTTTAACTTTAGGTTAATAGTGATATGTGCTAGATCATATTTTTTGGTTTGGGTATTCCGCGTGTTCCATTTTAGATTTTCAGCAGCAGATTTTGAGTAAGATTGCAATGGTTGCTAGACACGTAAACAATAGTTGCTATGGGTAAAATGGAGATTTTGTATCCTGTGCAGTTGAAAATACTGGAAACGAAACTTACATGAATTTTTCTTTCCCTTAGCAACGGTTGCTAGGGCGGTAAACAACGGTTACTGAAAAGCTAATTGGGAAGATTTTGTGTCCTTTGCCGTAGAGAATAATGGAAATAGGTCATAAATTAATAATTTCCAACCTTCGTAATGGTTGCTAGGGAGGTAAAAAACGATTGCTATGGAACAAATATAATAATTTAGTGCCTCTGGCCATCGAGTGTGACTTAAAACTGTTTTTCCAGCTTCCAAAACAACGGTTGCTAGGGATGTAAATAAACGGTAATTTCGACGAATAAGTGGATTTATATTGGAAAAAACTTGTTCAAAATAATATTTAGTCCTTTCCTTCTACTGCAGCAACGGTTTCTAGACACGTAAACAATGTTTGCTATGGGTAAAACGGAGTGTTTGTATCCTGTGCAGTTGAAAACACTGGAAACGAAACTTACTTTTTCTTTCCCTTGGCAACGGTTGCTAGGGCGTTTAACAACGGTTACTGAGGAGCTAAGTGGGAAAATTTTGTGTCCTTTGCAATCGAAAATTATGGACATGGGTCATAGATTGATCATTTCCAACCTTCGCAATGGTTGCTAGGGAGGTAAACAACGGTTGCTATGGAGCAAATATAACAATTCAGTTTTCTTGGTCATCGAGTGTAACTTAAAATTGAGTTTCCAACTTTCGAAGCAACGGTTGCTAAGGATATCAACAGTGGTTGCTATGGGAAATATCTCATCGATTCTCTTCGATTCTCATTGAACGGTGAAAAAAGAGGTGAAAAAAGGGGTGAAAAAAGAGGTGGAAAAAAGGTGGAAAAAAGGGTGGAAAAAAGGGGTGGAAAGAGGGATAAGAAAAGGGTGAAAAAAGGGGGGTGAAAAAAAGAGAGAGGAAAAAGAGGTGAAAAAAAGGTGAAAAAATGGGTGGAAAAAGAGGGTGAAAAATGGGGTGAAAAAAAGGTGAAAAAAAGGGTGGGAAAAGAGAGTGAAAAAAGGTGAAAAAATGGGTGGAAAAAGAGGGTGAAAAATGGGGTGAAAAAAAGGTGAAAAAATGGGTGGAAAAAGAGGGTAAAAAATCGATTCTCTTCGATTCTCATTGATTCTAGGGCGTTTAACAACGGTTACTGAGGAGCTAAGTGGGAAGAGTTTGTGTCAATTGCAATCGAAAATTATGGACATGGGTCATAGATTGATCATTTCCAACCTTCGCAATGGTTGCTAAGGAGATAAACAACGGTTGCTATGGAGCAAATATAACAATTCGATTTTCTTGGTCATTGAGTGTAACTTAAAATTGATTTTCAAACTTTCGAAGCAACGGTTGCTAAGAATATCAACAGTGGTTGCTATGGGAAATATTTCATCGATTCTCTTCGATTCTCATTGATTCAACTCTCATAGTCCCAATGAGCACTAATGAAGATTCGTGAGATAACACGTTAGGGACGGTTGCTAGGCAAATAAACAACGGATTTTATTGAACTCGGCCTAGATTTTGCCGCGACTAACCTATGTGCAAAATTTCCAGGAGATCGGACCATTACATATTTATTGGAAATAGATAATTTATTCGAAGACGCGGGTGGAGAATGGGTGAAAAAAAAGATGGAAAAAAGGGTGAAAAAAAAGTGAAAAAATGGGTGGAAAAAGAGGGTGAAAAATGGAGTGAAAAGAGGGTGGAAAAAAGGGTGAAAAATGGGGGGCAACTTGGGGGAGCAACTTGGGGAGCAAATTGGGGGAGCAACTTGGGGGAGCAACTTGGGGAGCAAATTGGGGGAGCAACTTGGGGGAGCAACTTGGGGGAGCAACTTGGGGGAGCAAATTGGGGGAGCAACTTGGGGGAGCAACTTGGGGGAGCAACTTGGGGGAGCAACTTGGGGGAGCAACTTGGGGGAGCAAATTGGGGGTGCAACTTGGGGGAGCAACTTGGGGGAGCAACTTGGGGGAGCAACTTGGGGGAGCAACTTGGGGGAGCAACTTGGGGGACAGAATTTCCCACGGCGGCGGCGGCGGCGGCGGTCTGGCTTTTAATATAGAGAGATACAAAATAAAAATATTTAATTTTCTATTGTATGTTCTATTATAAGTAATTGTATTCATCAGAAATTGTATTCATCAGGGTTGCCAATTGATCGTGACAAGTTTTTAATTCATATGAAAATAAACCGTTCTCTTTGTGTATTTTATCTTGTTTCTCTTTTCTCTGTTATCTTTATTTATTACTTATAAAATACAGAGTACTGATTATTACAGTAAACAAATAGTTAGCCAGTAAAAATGGAAAACAAAATATTTTTGGGATTTCATGTTTTTTGACCAGTAGATCATGAAAATAAAGATCCCACTATTTGATTCGAGTGGTTGATTTTTAATGCGTCATAAAACTTCCTGTTCAAAAACGGCATGGTTCAAAATTCCAGATTACACTCAGTAATTTTCATACGATTCAATACTCTACACTTACTGCTCCTGGCTATACAATCAAGTGCTGCTGACACAGTAACTAAAATAGATCTTAAACATGAAAAATAATTTATAACGCTTATTTTCAAACCCTGAGGTGCAATCTTATTATGTGTTCCTCCGAGACACGACTTCATTTTGATTTTTTCCGAGATACGACCTTATCAATTGCGAGTATCGATGTATCGTATACAGCAGATAAATTGAAACACAATCATCAAAATTACAAACCTTTATATCTATCTTGTCATAAAAATGAATATTTTCAACTGATGAAATAAACAAATAATAAAAATGATTAAATAATATAACTTCAGAACAAGTTCCCATATGAGTTTCTTTGTCAAGCAACTATGACATGTACAGCCCGAGAGAATCGTTTAATCCACAGGGATGGAGTTTTCCTCTAAAATGAGTAGGTTTACTCAGCACCAGTACTTGAAAGCTCTGAATGGTTCCATTTTAGAAAAGAAATAGCTGAATATTAATTAAAAGCGTACGCATGTGAGGGTAAAAGCGAATGCTATGATCAGGGAGACAAATGATAGAATGCCGAGTCACTCTGTTCTGGCGTTTGTATTTTCAAAAATAAATTGTATTATATCACTGAATATGCCACGTTCGACGAAGAGAGAAAGCGTAAAATAATATCAATAAAGTTTCCAGCTGCTCGAGTCAATGCTTCATCGAGGATTACTCCGAATATCGAGTACGTTCGAAATGGAACTATTCTATCGAAACTGTCAGGTGTATGAAAGTTTGAAATGGTGCATTTTGAGAGAGCAAGGCTTCATTGACGTTGGATAAATGATAGAGCTTTTAGTTGTTTGAGCTTGCGAATTTTCAGAGCATCATACAGGATTACTTTAAAAAAACAGACACGTTTAGATCGGAGCGATAGAACTGGGTGTGGGAAGAAAGTTTAAAATTGAAAAATGCCTTGCGAGTTTTTGTGATCCTTTCATTTGATGAGAGCTGTAGCCACTGCATTGTTGCGTGGTTGGTTTGTTTGAAGTATGCGAACTATTTTAATTTAGGTATCGATTGATTTTTTACAATGATCATTAATTGCAGAAGTTGAATTTACACTCTGAAGATGTGTTTGATAGAACATCCTTCTTTTATTAAAATTGAGCAAATAATGGTCAGTCCTTCTTTTCGAAAGGATTCGGTTAACCGTTTTCCTAATTTCAGTTTACTCTAGATTCTATATTGATAATCATACACATGAATGTCGCATATAAATGCATGTAAGTCCGGAATCCGCTTCAATTAATATACAATCAATCTCACTTTCCATGAAAATAGAATATATATAAAATTCAATGAAATATTCAAACTCTCTCTCCTGCTTTTGCACGCAAGCACATGGCAGGTTCGGTTGAAACGCAATTCTTCACACTTGCATCCACTTGAGTATCCACTTTATAAACACAGACCTCAACACTCGTGAGGTTTATACATCTACGGGATTCTCAAATTCCGTAGCTGATCGGACAAAAATCGACAATACTTACATGAAAAAGATAAAAAAAGCGGAATGGCTATAATAGCTACTCAGGTCCACTACTTACTCAAGCTAAAGTTACCAAAACAATCTGAATTGGAAATAACGGTTGCTATAAAAAACAAAAATTCTGTATCCTTTCATTCCGTCAAAAATGATGGAAATGGGTCATAAATTGATCATTTCCAACGTTCGTAGACTTGCTAGGGAGGTAAACAACGGATGCTAAGGGGCCAATATAACGATTCAGTGTCCTTGGCCATCGAAAGTATTAAATATAAACCTGAAACTGATTTTCCTCCTTCCGTAGCAACGGTTGCTATAAAGATATCAAAAACTGTTACATAAGAGACTTTCTTAGTAATACGTAATATATTTCTATCAAATCAAGATATTATCTGTTTATGAATTTAACAAAACTAATTTCGTACCAACAATCATATTTGTCTCGCAGGATTTACCAAAATCATACAGCTATCCTATTATCTTACGATGTGGTATTGTTAAAACTTACTCGATATCACCGGGAATTCAGGAGGTCGCATCTCCCCCTGCTTGGCCGTGGTCCAAGAGTTTGCTGTCAGGCGAATGTAGCGAGGAGACGAGCCCACGTCGTTGCATCTCTTTTGCATATAGCAAAAAGCGCCAAAGACGGTTCTGTGGGGAAAGGAAGGGACCAGATTTACAAAAGATAATGGACAATGAACGGAACCCGTTGGAGATCGCATCTACGCGTGTGTTACTTTGGCGGTCTGAAAAAATTTGCCGCAATCTTTGCGCCGCTCACAGACAATTACCGATGGTGCACTTTTTCGTCTCGGGCTTATCGTCTTTTTTAGCGCTGATTCCCCGGCTGTCTCGCGGGACTCGGGCGCTTATACATTCGCCAACTGCTCCTTTGCTCGCTCTCGTTTTCGTTGCGCGTTCTCCCCTTTTCGTATCTTTTTGATTTTTACAACCCTACTTCCAGGGCCTTTTTGTTCTTCCGGCGCGGATTATCATTCCTTTTTCGTTTTTCTCTAACCGCACACGACGTTCTTTTTAACTGTTTGAATACGACGGAATGTTCAGTCTGCGTACCGAGTTGGGTAATAGCAGAATCAAGTGCATTGCGCACCAACGAACTCATATACTAATTTTGTAGACCGATTATATCGAGTCTTCTTCCACATAAATCGATACTGAAGATGGAAAAGTACGCGAATCGTTATATCCAGGCGAAATTTTGATCACGAATGAATCGTCGCTTATTTCTTGAAATGTATACCAAATGATGACGTTTTGTTTTGTAACAAGAAACATCAAATATTGATTATCAAATCCATGCACACGCAATGCATAAAATAAATTATTCTCATTATCATAATTTCAGGTATCGATGAAAAAAATGTTCTCCACCTGCGAATCTAGATCTTCATGTGGAATGCGTGTTAAATGTCATCATTCGAGTCTATTGGTTTAGTTGCATCATATCTTCGGACGAGAATCGGCCAGCATTCCAAAATGCGAGGGTGACAAAGCGGATTCGAAATGTAGAAGCAATCAGATCTGGAATGGATGGGTACATGATGAATTGGGGGTGCTAGTTCACGGCAGTAGCACTAGCAGCAACAGCAGCAGCAGCAGCAGCAGCAGCAGCAGCGAAGCAAGCCACATCTATCGAGCTTGCAGAGTTCAGTTCGTGCGCACCAGAGAGACAGTACGGCAATATTTCGGTCGCGAGACTACCAGGCAGTCGAGGAAATCCTTCATTCACGCGATGGAACGCAGTCTATTTGGATGCCTGAGCCGGTTCGATTCGCCCCCGCGCAAACAATAGCTCCCTCTCTCAGTCTCCCCCACCCATTTCTCTCTCTCTCTCTCCCACTGCAATGACGCGGAATTAGAATCTCACCCATCCTCTACTCATATATGCGCAGTGGCTACATCATCTCGAGAACGAGCCAACGACACGACACACGACAGGTGGATGGAGGCGAAGTTTTCCATCCAGCCGACTATTGTCCCGGGAGCGTTTCGTTGGCCTTTTTCTGCTCTACTCTGTCCCACTGCTTATATTACTGCACTGCTCGTAGGTGCCATCAAAATCCTCGTTTGCATACGCGCAGTTTGCATCACCGGATAATGCGCAGGAAAGGAGATCTCGTGGCTATCTCCGACCCGATTCTTCTATTCTCCCACCGCCCCCCTCCCCTCTTTCTCTCTCTCTTCTTCTGTCTCGCTCTGGCTCTTAGATTTGTATCGTCCGTTTAATAACCGGGAAAACGGCAAATCCCACTTTATTCGCCGACGATTTCCTTCCCCGAGTTACATGCCACCCATTACGCGGAGATATGCCACTGGCCTATCGCACTGCGTTTCGCTATCGTCCTGTTATTCTCTTCTTTTTACAGCGGAATTAAAAATTACCCGGCTGCTAATGAATTTTAATTAAATGAAACTGCACGTTTTTCAAGAGAAAGAGCTGGTAGTGTATGCAGACTGTTAATATTGTTCTTCTGATACATAGTTTTAGAAGATTCTGTTTTTTCTTGTATGCACATTCAAAGCAGTTTGGGAAATTGGAAATTGAAACGTTTAAACAGTAGTCATTCAGTATAATGGGTAATCATTGGCCATTCGCGTAAAAAATAAGGATTATTCTTTTTTGTTTTTTTTTTATTTTAATTAATAAAAATCGTTCATTGAAATAGAGAACCCGATGTCTTAACATTATACAAATTCGATTTATCAATAGTAGAGTTCAGTAAATGTTAGATTTTTAGCTTTCCCCGGACGTAATATTGTTTGGGTCTCTTCTTAGTGCACCAAGTATTCATCCTCGGGTGTCATATTTAAGATATTTGGAACTTTAGCCTGCTGTTGCCAAGATATTGAGACTTGCGACGACAACCTGTTTTTCCCTTGGTCGAAACAGATTAGCGAAATTAATCAGAATTCATATGTGATTCAATTGTCTCAACACGACGAAATAATTTTGCACAGAAATTCTCTATTCTTTCTTTCAGAATGAATTTTAAGAATCACAATTATCTAAGCGAACTAATCGCGCTCATCTTTTTCTCGCTCATCAAACCAAGACCTAGATAAAATGTATGTACGCATAAGCCGATGGCTGTCCTGTAGAGATATAAAGCTGCTCGATTACCCGCGGCATAAGACCACTGGGCTGGCTCCGCAAGCTTGTGGTCGTGACCTCGGTTCGAGAGCTGCCAAGCTATAGCTTATACGGTTCTCCAGATGCAATAATTAGTTCTCGAGGCTCTGCTTCGCGGTCACGATCTCTCCATCAACTTAGATATTGCTCAAAGAGCTTTCTCTCTCTCTCTCTCTCTTCGGCCATCAAAACCGTCAATTATCCGGTCCACTCGGAACTCCTCTTAGAATTTCTCTCGAGCACGCGAAAAGCGACTTTTATCGCGTTACGTATTTCTCGCTCTCCATCGACACTGCTTTTCATGCGTAGGTATATTCGTATCCTCTATTTTGATCTATAATGGCATACGTTCTTGATTAGGCTAATTGTTTGTCTGCGACTGTTCACGCGGCGGAAAAGGGGCGAAGAAAATCTTTTTTATTCAATTCCTTGACAATGGTAATTATGTTTTCGCGTGGATGCTGGAATGATAACAGCCATCATTGAAGTTGAGGCAATTAAAAATTTCCCGTTCTACTTATATATAATGCTGATGGTTAAGACAGAGCTGGGTCATCTTTTTTTCAATTTCGCATGAACTAAGAAGTACTTTTTGAGCTTGAGCATCAAACGAGGGAAGTAATTACCACAGTGCTCTTTGTAAATAGCCCTATATCTCCTTAATTGGTCAAGCATTTGTCGAAACGCCCTTCAAGAACAAGATCAAACGGACGTTTCAAGTACGGCTTCATTGTGCTGTTTGAACAAGTGACCCTTTTTTACCCGAATAAGCGGAATGTAGTTCCAAGCACTCAATGAACATCTGAGTGTTATGCCGGAATATAATTTGTGTACCCGAGCATTTGATGTTGTAACAAAGTTACGTGCTAATACTTACATGAAGTCTTTTGAGTATTCGAATCATCAAGCTATAGTTATAGTTATCCATTAATATTTAGATTTTTTGGAGACAATTACTTCTTTCGATTGATTTATAGAAAATAAATCTGTATGTGAGAGGTTCCACACAAACATAGCAATGACCTTTTACAAATTCGAAATGTGAAAAATCAATGTGAGGGCCATGCATGCAAGTTCCATACAGCCACTTCGTTTCTTACCTTCAATGAATTTTCCTATTTCATTCATCTTTGGACGCTTAAAAACTCTACTAGGTGGCCTGAAAATCTAAAAATACATACAAAGAAAAGTTTTGATTTGAATCATTACAACATGAATATGAAAATTTGACGTTCATCTCTTAAATTTTCATAAATTTAACTCAGTCTTTCGATTCACAATCGCATAAAGGGCCACATTGGATACACTAATGTCTACTGTGAAAAAGTTATTTTGAGTGAGATAGAAAATAGTTTAGTTTTAATAATAAAATAGAGTAGTCACATGTAAATAAATGGTAATATTTACACTTGATTATTGTAATTGAGTTGGTAGAGTAAAATAAGAGAAAAAAAGAAAATATAAGATCGGAAATTTGGTTTTAATACTGACAACACAGCCCACACGCGACTGGTGTCCAGAGAGCACCGAAAATACGATGATATGAGAAAAGTGTCAAGTTGGGTACAGTACCAAATTGAGTCCAGTCACCTTAGTATGGATGTTTCATTTCCTTTTTTTGGAAGGAACAAGTCAGTGCTAGGTTTAATGGATACCAAATCTTCATTATTCCCTATAGCAATGATGCAACGTCGCTATTCATAAGCTCTTCTCACCACCAACGGTGCGCACACATCAGCTGATATGTTTATGGTTAAAGTACATCTAATATTTGCGCATTGTTTTCCACCTACGCGAGTATCTCCCGTGTTGTAGATCCGCCGAGCTTGATTATCTCAGTGAGGCGTGCGTGCGTTTTGGTGCCGCGGGCAGCGACCCTATCGCGCTCGCACACGGCCTTTAATATAATGCGAAATATCACGAGAGGCCTTTTCTTGCGAGCAGCTCTAAAGAGGCGTTATAAAAATGACGTCGCGTGTGTTTTCACTTCGTCGCGCGAGAATTGAAAATTTATGAGAGTAAAAATAGCGGTGAAGACAAAAAGACAGAATGAATAAATGAAAATGACTATTGTTATATTAAGGAACTTTTATGGGTGCGCGATGCCTGATCCACGTTCTTTGTTATGGAAATGATTCTAGAAATTGTTTAGAAGTCAATTTTACAAACAACCGCATTGAAAATAAGATCAGTACAGACAATGTCCCACTGAATGGAATTCGGTACTCTTCTCATTCGTATTTCCGGTTCTTTCTGCAGGATCCTAATTTGCAGAAACCACTTAAGAGTCGGCACATTTGCTGTAGTTACCTTTACATAGAAAACTTGTGAAAGTGAGATAAAAAGTGCTGGAAAAATGATAGAAGATAAGTAAACTCGATGAATCCGATTTTTCTATGAATTTTTATACTTCTCTTCATTTGAAAAACAATCGATGTGATTCGTTACATCATGAAATTCGAGTTAAGTAACATAATCTAGTTTGCTTATTTACAGTCGATGCCGAAGAAGAATCAACTCTGACATTGTGAGCAAGTGACTACTTTAACCTATTCTTTCTCTATTGTGGTAGCCCTGTTCAGTGCTCCCTGATTCAATATGTAACTCACGTCGCGTGCACGCAACGTAAGGTCTAAACCAATCGAGTCACGAATTAACTGGTTTCACTTTGTCGGCGTTACATTTTATGTAATTGATCAAACTCAATAATGGTGGAACTTTACAGAAAATAGTAACGATTGGTATAAATAAATAACTATGCTGTCTTTAATTTGATGTACACACACAAAAAACTTTAAATATTGACTTTTACTTGAATAAATGACGTATAACTTGTAACATCATCGAAATATTGACGAAAAATAGATAGCACATGTAGGTCGTCGCCCAAAAATATCACTGAAAGATTCATTAGTAGGAGTACCCAGTCAATAATGAACATTAAAAGGCTCCACGACCCCTGTAAATCTCTGATATACCCCATAAGGGAGACTTAAAACGCCGAAGGGTTGGAAGCGAGTGTAAAATGGACTGCGGTACGTACAGCATCCCCAACGCACTTCGGAACCCCAATAAACAGTTCTACCTTTCTACTTTCCATTAAGATCAGTGCGTTAATGGTACGTAAAAACAACAAGGATGCAAACAGCCCACGGAAAAAAATGTTGCATTATTATCTCCCTTATCGTAGGTTAGAAGCTAGATGTACGAAAGTGGAATTAAATACACTTAGTATGTTACAGAATATTCGGAGGTTTAAGGATTAGATTTTCCTTAAGGTTTGAAAGATATCCTAAATTCTTCAAAAAATCGATTCAGCCAATGAAACAGAAACAGATAGAATGCTATATAATACTAAGTTGGATGAAATTGAGAAGGAAATGCGTGAGACGCACTAATGTCAAAAATGTTACTCATTCATATGGAGATTATTGAAAATCCGACAAAAGTTCGTAGAAACAAAGCTTTCAGAGGCGGGAGTCACTGAAATCCATTATGAATTTACGCAGCATCACGATAGGATAAAAAGAGGGCGCAAAAACACCCAAAGTACGTCGGCTCTTTCATCAATACGCAAGTGACGCACTCGCGCGAAAGCCTCTCGTTCGGCGCGAAAACCGAAATAGAAGGAGCTAAAGAAAAGTGAGCCTCTATAGTCAGGGGTAAGAGATGGAGCGCTTTCGGGTATATGCAGCTCCGACGCGACGACGCCTGCGGAACTCTGCGAACAATGAGCCGCCACTTCGACCGCGTAATTGAAGTTAATAGGAGAGCTCGAGACTCCTGAGAGACCACTACGCAACAAGGAACTCTGAAAAAACCTCCGTTGCAGCAGTAACATCGATGAGTCGACGGACTCTTGATACTCCCGCCCCAAGACTTCGCGGAACCCCCAAGTTTCTATCGAAGACTTGGACCTTATGAAAGGAGCACGTGCCACGCGTAACAGACTTTCATGGGTACAGTCAGAAATGAAGAAATTTCTTGAGAGCTTTTCCTTGTTCTCATTAGTATTCTTAATTGAATCAATCTGCAGGCAGTGTAATTTTATTTTGGAACTCTGGTGCACCTTGAATTTTCTATTTACATGAGCAAATTAAAATGAATTTGTATGAGTCTTATAAGAATATATATATGCTGTCGTGCTTTTGACTCATATATCTTATCTGTCGGCAACGGGATGGTAAAATTTTGTAACCGCATGCTCTTCCGTTGAATAACAACTGCTAGAGTTCAATCCATTTTTGTGATAAGAATTCCTTCACCATAAATTTCATGCAAACCAATTCCAGAGAGCTTCTCTCCAATTCTATCTCTAAACAATACAAAAATAGTATCAAGTATAGTTGCTTCACTGCATAGAAATATCAAAAAATCGAAATGCAACCAGGTTTCTATGAATATTAATTACTCAAACTCGTAATTAATATAAATGTATTTGTCGCGAAATTGAAATATCATGCTCGGGCTATAATTAGAGATTTGATTCTTTACTTTCAATCTTCTAAATTGTCTTGTAAAACAACTCTTTTTCAGAATACTTATTTTTGGACTGTACTGTCATTTATAATGAATATTTGAATAAAATTTGAAATTAGTAGTTTTTCGAAAAGTGGGTTCAAATTGATGAAGTTCCGACCACACAGTATCTGTTAGATAGACAATAAAGTGGAATAAAATTGTATAAAAAGCAATGATGAGTCATATTTATATTATATATCTTTTCAAATGCTTTAATGATCTGGAATTAACTCTGGAATGGCTCTAACAAAGTCACACACAATTTTCAAGTACTTTTATATTCAATAGAAATTTGAATGACTTCAATGGAAACTTCTCAGATTTATCGGAAAGGATCATTCAATCTTTTCTATTTTTTCAGTATTAATATCTCCAGAGACTTTATCTCTGCGTATACCAGCTTAACAGAACTAATCAAGGCGGAACGAATATTATTCTATCGACATTAAAGCAGACACAATCGGCAAAGCAAGCTTTTTTTAACGAAATGCAACTCAAAGTTCCGGCAAAAGGATGAGTAACGTAAAGCAAGAAAACAACAGCTCATGGATGTTCATAGCAAACGCGAATAAGTTTTTCGTCACGATTATCCGATGCACGTAATCCTATTTTTCTAATGAAATAGAGCAAGATCGTCAGCTATGCCACACACGTAAGCAAGATATAATTTGAATGGGATATTATTAAATTATCGTCAAAAAACGGGAGGCAGCTCGTGTCATCGGAAATGGCGTCATGGATAGGGATCTCAGAGACTTGCTCGGGTATTACAAAAGCCACGTACGAAGCAGACGCACCCTGGTTAAATGGACCATCGCACATAATCCCAAGTCCATATGGCCCCGTAGCAGTAGCTCGGCTTCTATCAGATTACATTAGTATCGGCAATCCTCCATTGTGACTTGGCACAGGACCCAACTATGATGAACAAAGATATTGCTTCTGATACAAAGAAGCACTCGCCGTAGCTGCCTATTTTATTCTGTCATTAGGGCGCTATTAACGCTATTCTGGCACCGTTGCACGCGTGTATAGGAAAACTATTAGAGCAGGGAGCTTGATTTATGAGTCAATACGTGTAATTGTTTTAGGAAATCGGCCAGTGGTGTACATTCGGGGTGTACCGATTAACGAGAATCGAAATGTTTTTTGGGATAGTTACGTAAACTCATTTGCAAAATTACAATCTATTCAATTGCTGGTAAGTTCAAAAAAAAATGGATGGGTTTTGAGATAATACAGAAAAATTTAGATGATGATAGTTTTAATTTGTGAAGAATTTTCCAACTATTTTTTTCGTAAGTTAAACTACAGTACACAATACTTCCAAGCACAAGATGATCCTTTTGGATAACAGATTAGTATTTGAATAGCTAACTTTCAACCAATTACGTTATAGAGTCTTCAGTTGAGTTGATTAAATGGGAACTAGTAATCCGTGTACATAGTATCATCCACCATACCATTCGTTCTGTTCAGAATTCAGGTCGAAGATGAAAAAAATCACATACCTATATGTCATTATAACCTTCTCAAGTTCACAAAAAATTAATTATTTTATTCCCGGTGAATCCGCTTCTTAATCAAGATCCTTTGGTTGTCCCGCACACAATAATCCGAAAATGATCCGAAAAAGTATGTGTGGAAAAAAAGTTATTAGAATGTCATCTAAAACAATGGAGTGAATTATCAAAAGAGGGAAAGTATGTGTATACGAGGCATTCCCAGAAAATTTTGTTATATATATGACAATGAGAAAAATGATAAGAATAAAAGTTATGCTAAAACTTATAAAGATTATGAAAAAAAAAATTATTTGACACCAAAATCCTTTATACTGACGGGCGACTCCATAAATGAAACATGTTAGAGCCGTTTTGGCTCTGTTTGCTCATTTGTTCTAGACCATTTATATATATGTAACATGAGTTTCGAGGCTCCCACAAGTGGAAAGAAGGTCAAATTTTTAAAAATTCAGATTTTAAGATCGTGTATAACTTTTACATACATGCATATAAAAATCTGAAAAAATTGTGTTCTGGGAACGGATATCAATTAACTTTTCCAAACAATCACAAACAAAATGATTACCTTGTCTACTTGACGTGGAACGACACACACACACACACACACACACACACACACGTGCGCAACATCAACATCCTCGCGCGCTTTTAATGGTTATAATACGCGCATGAATCACGCAAAACGTTGGTCGGGATTATGAGGCAGGCCTCGTCGTCGGCGGGCGCAAATCTCAGCTCAGATGGGAATTACGGCGGGCCAACAGCGGAAAATTCAAGAAGCTTGGTACGCGTACCACCTTACGTGCTCGCCACTCTCTGGTCCTCGACTATGTCACGGCCAGTGTAATTACGGCCCCGTCAACAGCGGCTTGTTTCGGCTTTGTGCTCTCAAAAAATATACCACATCGCATCAATCATGTCTGTACGCTTCACGTCTCCTTCTGCTGTACACACATTCATTTTCGATTTAATGCTAAGTCAAATCAGTTCATTATACTACTTTTACATACGATTATTATTTTGGCTGAAAACTTTAGTGCATCGATGTGACCACTTTCACTTTTGAATATTTACGTTATAAAAGTGTATTATAATATTCAGTTAAATACAAATTCGGATTATTTGGTAATTCTCCTTTTACACAAATTGGTTCCGATCATCTTTGGATCAACGAACCAAGTTCTTGTTTATCATAATATTAATGAATAACTGATAATCAAGGATCATTTTACGATTAATTCCAATTTATTATTATCCCAATTTTATGTATTCTTATTGAAATTTTTGAGAAAAAATCTTTTCGTTCAATTATTCTACCTTTTCCAGTATCAATTCATCAAACTTCAAAAGGTTTGAATGTTTCCGAATAAATACAAAAAAGTGATGGCAGCTGTTAAGTGAACTAATTTAACTCATGATTTGATAGGTTTAAACCTAACTACGTAACGTAAGTGAAATAAATATATAAATCGAGAGTATAGAATAGAATAAAATAGAATAGAATAATTCTTTATTTAGGTCTAGAGACTCAAGGTCTCATTTAGACTCGGCAGATTACATATGACGCATGGTGTTGTGCGTAATACAAATAAATAAATACAAGCCGCACAGCTGGTTTCAACGGAAGAATAATAAAAATTCGGACTTAAAAACTAAACTAGACTATAACAGAGCGAAACAAAATTAAAATTATATAAAACAAAATCAGGTACATTAGTCGCTATTTACTAAAAATCGGGATAACATAAAATCACCTAGTACCAATTTAAAACATGAATGCATATAGTGCTCACGCACCCCGGTGGGCAGCGCGTTCCATAGGCGTGCTGCACCAATCGCAAAAGAAAATTTGTAGCTGTCCGTTCTGGCGTGCCTTACCACCAAATCCAGAGGGGAAGCGCGCTTCGAGCCATACTTGTCCGCGGGGCGAAATTCGAATTCACGTGCGATATACATAGGAATTCCGCTACGCAACAGATTAACTAAAATACATAAGACTGTATAGTCGCGGCGCAATGAAAACGGGAGTACATTGTTAGCCTTGTACGCGGGGGTGATGTGCTCAAACTTCTTCGTACCGGTTACAAATCGCAATGCCGCGTTTTTACATCTAGATTGACGAAGAGTGAGCTCCTTCGACAGGTCGAGAAACAGACCAGCGCAGTAATCGAGGTGTGGAAAGACGAGCGCCTCCACCAACTGAAGCTTGGTGCGACGCGGAATGCAATCCTTGCATTTCCACAATTTAGCAAGCACCGCGAAGCTCTTGCCAGTTGTGGTAGCGCAGTGTTGAGACCAAGTGAGCGAGCAGTCCAACGTCACTCCCAGTATTTTCACGTGGTCGTTATACTCAATTTCCCGACCGTCAATGACAGGTTTAGGAGGTGTAGCGTTGCGCAGGCGACTGGAATAGTTGCGGACCCCAAACCAAATCGCCTGGGTTTTATCCGGGTTAATCATCAGGCCGTTCCTTGCGGCCCAGTCAGACAAACTGGAGAGGGCTGCGTTGATAACGCGCAACACGTTCAAAAGGTCGCGGAATTTGCCTCGCCAGTACAGAGTTAGATCATCGGCGTATAGGTGGTAGAGGCACATAATTAGAACCGCAGGTGCGTCGTTTATGAACAGCGCGAACAGAAGAGGACCCAGTGGGCTGCCCTGGGGCACACCAGCGCCTCTGGGTAAAGATGAAAAAGACTCTCCAGAGACAGTCATGACGACCTGTGAGCGCCCAGAGAGGTAGGAAAGAATCCAGTCGCATACCGTATCGGAAAAACCGAGGGCCCTGGCCTTTTCAACTAGGAGGTTGGTGTTGACCACGTCAAAAGCTCGCGTAAAGTCAATCGCGATCAGGAGCACTATTTCCTGCATTTCCATAGCCAATCGTATGTCATCAACTATGCGCAACAGAGCCGTGTGTGTGCTATGCTTTTTCCTGAATCCAGATTGGTACGTGTCCAGAAGACCATTGGCGGAAAGATAACGTGACATTTGACGGTAAGCGACGGATTCAAGGATTTTCGAAGCCGCACAGATGATGCTAATGGGTCTCAGCTGATTCAGTTCGGCTGGGGGGTAGCGCTTGGGGATTGGCCGGACGATTGCATGTTTCCATGCCTGAGGAAAAACTCCCGATTGGAGTGAATCGTTAAAAATATCAGCCAGGACATAGGAAACTGTTGAGAGGCAATTCCTTAATAAACTCACGGGGATGTCGTCAGGGCCACGTGCGTTGGAACGCGCCAGCATAATCTCCCTAGCGATTTCCTGCGGAGAGACGTGAGAGAAAAAGAATCTATTATCAGGGGAGATTCTAGCCTTCGGTCGAGTATCGTATAGGGGGGCGTCGCTAGTGATGCCTACAAAATGAGCATTTATAATGTTAATATCATCAGGGAGGGGGAAGAACGCTTGCCTTTTCGACACTATACCGAGTTCATCCACGCACTTCCATATTTCCGACGGGTTAGATGACTTCTCGAACTTGTTTCTGTAAAAAGCGAGTTTGGTGTTTCGATTCAAGGTTTGCCATCTATTGGGCAGCAACTTAAATCGAGTGATATCCGATGCGCGTCTGGTACGTTTTTATCTTGCCCACGCTTTATTTCGCCTGTTTTTGAGTTCATCGAGCTCAAGAGTGTTCCAGGGAGAGGCCTTATTTCTATTACCAGGAGTAAAGGTAATATACGGAGCGTGCTCGTTATATAGGCTCAAGAGAGTATCGGTAAAATGGGAAACTTTTCCATCCAGATTAAAAGCCTCGAGAGACTGATGCCAGTCAACAGTGGCCAAATCATCCTGAAAACGAGCAGGATCGAAGCCTCGGAAAGACCGGCAGGTGATCGAGCGTCCTGAGAGGTCAGGGATTAGGAGGGCAAGCAGGGATTTAGGAGGGCAAGCTCTACTAAAACAAGGTCGTGCGCAGAGATGCTCGGCACATGGATCTGCTTATACGATGCCACACGAGACATATCACTCACACAGATATAATCGATATTAGATGGGATGGCCCCAACATGGTGCGTTCCCAAGAGTGGAACGCATTCTAGCCCATAGGAGTCGAGAAAACTCGACAGGATTCTCTTATTGGCGGTGTGGGAGGCAGTGGTGGGATGCCAGTTGATGTTGAAGTCACCAGTTAGAATAATAAAATCGAAGGGAGTGTCGCATCTAATCAGAGCATCCTCGACATCACTCCAGTAACCGCTATTTGGGGGGCTGTAAACAACTCCCAGCAAAATGCGAAAAGGACCTGCATGAATAATCATGAAGAGAAATTCGGGCCGAACCTTATCATGAGAGGGTAAGCTAGACCGCGCAATCACCTTAAAGTGAAGCGTGTCGCAAACATAGACAGCTACACCACCCGCGCCCATAAAAACGCGATCGTTACGCACCAAACTGTAACCGGGGATAGCCACTGTATTTGAGGAGGTAGATGGCCTCAGCCATGATTCGCCTATTGCCAGAACATGGATGTTATCCTCGAGGACAGTAGAACGAATATCATCTATATGGGGTTCCAAAGAATGGGCATTTATATGAGCCACTCTCAGATTCGTACATTTAATTCTGTCCATAATCGGTGCGAGCGAATTTACTGTCTATCTTACGGCGCAATATTGTACATTTCGATTTGTCGGAGGCGGAGTGATTAACGATCGCCAGCTTCGCCGCCGTGCAATTGATGCATTTTAAGACAGTAGAATCGCATTCATGGGTACGATGTTTGCCCGCGCATTTATTACAGCACACTTTATTTTTACAACTACTTGCAACATGACCGAACTCGCTACAGTTAAAGCATTGCAAAATTGCAACATGATCATGGATACGACACGAGCTCCAGTCAATGTTAACACGCTTCAAGCTGAGCAATCGGACCCGCATCTCCGCAGAAGTCTCAAAAACGCAAGATCGGAACTTTTTGTTGCCTTGGGGGTAAAGAAAAATTGGCTTGATACAGTCATCCGGAGCATCAGGTAAGTTCTGATTTTTTAAGCAGTTCGCGATCTCGTCCTTGCCGAGACCAACCGGGATGTCATGCACGATTAACCGCGGATTCAGTTTAACATCAGAGCTAACCTCCAATCCTGCCGCGGACAGCGACGCGCTGTTCCTCAACGCATTGTCATTAAGTTCATCTCCTTCGATAATAATTTCGCAGTCCGGCCCGAGAGCGATACGATTAACTTTCATATTCAGCGCAGCAGGGTTAATGCATCGTGTGACTGCGGCTTTCGTAGCAAGCGAATCTTTGAATTGCTCTTTACATTCGTTCTTGGGGCCGATGACGATACGTTTCGCTGTCTTGATAAGGAAAGACTTTCCGCGCGCGAGGCAAACTTTCTGAGTCGGAATAGAGGCATTCGTCTGTTTGTTTACTATCGCGGCATAGGAGAGCACAGAGTATAGAGGAGAGAAAAGCAGAGAGTATTGGCTGTTGGACCTAGCATACCATGCAGTTGAAGAGAAAATAGGTTAGTATAATAAAGAACAAAATATCTTCTGAAATCAGAGTAGTCAGTTTCAGTCAGTTTCGTCGACAATAAAGATAGCTACGGATACTGAGTTTGAATGTTCTGATGGCCAAATCAACACCCCATGGTTTGAAGGCAAAAATTTTGACAGGTATCAAATCATAACTATAAACCGTATCAGAAGCAACCATTGTTATCTGGGTGCTTCACTTGTTCGGAAGAATATGATTGATGTACCCTTATGTTCTCTCTGCGGTTATGAATATCAAGCTCTAGATCATATCATCTGCCAGTGTCCTACATTGGGACATCAAAGACTTGAGCTTATAAGGAAATTGCAATAGCTATTGGTTAAACCAAACACAAGAGTGTATTTTCTCATAATCAAGTTTTTCGAGGCATGTGGTATTAGTATTTAAAACTACAAAATGAGAAACATATATAAATTTATTCACCTAGATCTAAGACAACCATTGCCCAAAACTAGTGTGAGCTATAATTTTGTAAAAGATTCCTAAGCTTTAAAATAATAATAAAAATGACTAAATTTCTTGTTTAGACACTGTACAGAATATAAATTTAGGTTTTGAAAATCCTCATCCTAATCTGGAATTGTATTGATACGTACGTCAAAAAGATAATCATCAATGGAATGTAAAAACAACAAAATTAAAATATAGTTTTGAAACATTTGATGTAGATTGCCAGGGCAGTCCGTCTGAATGTACAAAGTTGAACATGTTCATTTAATATGTACATAGCTAGAAATATTCACTTTAATTGCTCTCTGTTCTTTCATGTCACGCGACGGAATATTAAATCTTATTCGACCTGGGGACTCCGGCAAATACACAGAAGTTAACCACCAGCAAGGATGAATCATGCTGGGATTTCAGGCTGAAAACTGCATATAATCAGGGCTTGAAACAGCCATAGAAATAAATTAATAATAATATAAGATTAATCATCCTAGTCAACTTTCTTTCAAAAAATCGTGAGCTATTGGATATATTTCTAATGAATTTATGATAAAGTCTGACATTAATCGTCCGAAAATCGTAACATTAAATTTTGATTCACCCAAACTCCAATATTTTGCTGTCAAATATTTTTGAAAATTGGTAATCCACTTAATAAGGGAATCCCAAGCGTTTTCGCCATCAAATCATTTACTCTTTCTTCCCAATCTCCCAAAGGGTAATGATCTAAAATTAATGGATTGTGTATGATTGGAATTCGGAGCTTTTCACGCGGAGCTAGAGTCTGATATCAACAGAACATCACGGGATAATTAGAATGAATCGCACAACAATGATACGCAATTATGTGTAAGTCTCGTTTAAAAAACAGGAGTGCATCGATTGTTTTCCTGAGCCCTCGTGCTCCTTTACACAATCATAATTTATCGACGTAAAATCTACCTACTAGTGAGTGTATATACATAATTATGAAGCTGGTACGTCCAACACTCAGTTCTACCGTCCACCTTCTTTCTCTTTTGTCTCATCGACTTTCATTTCCGATATCCTACCCTTACAAAGCAACGTGTAATGAAACTCTTTTCTGGCAACTCTATTCATCGTTAACTAAGTGCAGAGATATAATAAAATATATACAGAGAGATAGATAGGGAGGGAGAGAAAGAGAGACTGGCGTCGAAGGGGGGGGGGCAGTGAGAGTTAGTGAGCTCCTGAACAATAAAAACAAACCAAACATCATTCTTTAGAACGTCAGAGGAAAGTTTCTTCTTTTGTCAGTGTGCGTTCTCTGCTTCCTTCTGTCTTCCTTGTAGCTTCTGCACTTTTAGAATCAAAAGCGCGTAAATTGCTGCGAAAGATAAAGAGGGAGAAAGATAGGAATAAAAAAAATAGACGAGCAGACTTGGAAAGTAAAAAGTTCTATTAGGATCTGCCAATTACGTTGCTTGAGATTTCTTCTAGAATAGACCGTTTTTCTTTGCACTTTCCACCGATATAATGAATTGCTCTTTGATCGCAGTCAGCAAGAACCTGCAATTGTGTGGCTCTGAATATTCATGAGATGGAAAAAATGCAGATTTCAACTTGATAATAACTTGAAAGATGCCTGAAAATTCTTTGATAATATTCCAATGGAATTTTTGATGAAAGTTCAAAAGAAAACATAGAAGATTTACAAATTAGTGTCTATGAATCAGTGATACTCAAATCATTACTTTAAATAATCATCAGTAGATCGTAACTATATTATGAAATATCCTATGTTGATACACAAATGCTAACAAATGACGATATACGTACAATATTCAGTCGGACTACTATAATTTTCATGTAGTTACATTATTCCTAGCCGAGTCGTTTCATTCTACTGAAACACATTGTCCATGGTTAGAAGATGACTGGAAAAAAACCGTAGTGATCTGAAAATATCGTTCCAAATACAATTTTAGGGCTTACAGGTCGATCGCTGTGTCGTAGCTTGCTCGTTGATATGGAAATGAGTTGCCAAGGAATTACAATAGAGATGCAGACACGGATACTTGCAGGACCGTCTGAATAATGGATTTGCCGAACTCCTCGCATAGCAATGATCTTGTGACCCAATATAGTGAAAATAAATCCACATTTGGCATTATCTGCAGTGCTCGTTCGCGAGTGTCTGGGTTAGATATCGAAAATCAATGACGATTCAATATCCGCATGTATCTATTCTTTACTGCTCAAGTTATATTCGGTCGGTGCGTTATAATATGAGGTACAAAATATTAATTCACAATTAGGTTACAAATCGAACAATTTGAGTTTTAGAGTATCTATTCAAAATTATCTCAATACCATTTGAGACAACATATAGAATGAGTATATACCCTTTACAGTACTGAGCGGTCACAAAATAGGTCGATTTTTCACTCTAATTAGAAGCTATTTTATAACAGTTTGTCATCGAACTGTCAGTTTTAATCTTGTCTTTTGTTTTATTTTTTTCGATGAGTCTCATTGAGTTTTTTCGTCATTTCTCAGAATAGGTGTAACAATTTCATTCTTACACAGATGACTATTCTCAATATTATATAGACAAATTTTCGGATTAGTTTCATGAAAACGTTATTTTGGCATGAAACTTATGTGTAGCCCATACTACTGTATAATCCACGAAATCCAACGAAAAACTAGTTATTTTTCCCATTTTTAATCTTAATTCTCATCAAACTCAGATAAATAGAATTCAATTCATGTCATTTTGACAATGGTTAGAAAAGCAAAAGTAATATAAAAGTTCATATAAAAAAGTTTTACATAGGTACTGAATATGACCAACTTGGGTTATTTGAGTTATTTGACTGATTCATTGAAATTAAATGACTAATTGATGGATATAGTTTCTAGATTCTCTTGAAAATTGTTTCAATATTCCATTAGTATCATAAAATTACGATATTTTCATAGTACAACTTGCGACAATAATGTTAGGATGGATGGGTGGCATATCGAGCACACTTACCCTACGTTCGTATACAATATCACTAAAGCAAGTTGATCGCTAATTCAATATGGGTAGCAATGTCGCAATAACAACAAATCTATCTGCCTTGCAGCAGAAGATATAGTTTGTAATGTTTGCTGGTTAATTACCGAACCGGGAGGATACACATTATCCAAGCCCCCGTGCGTTAAATTAGACATATACTTAATTGCTGCGATCGAATTGCTTTATTAATTGGATCGATCGACATCCAAGCTAGCTCTTAGATGATCGTCGGGTACTGGATACCCCAAAGTATATACAGGCTAAAAGTCTACTAACATCTTCTATTGCTAACCGTTCCTTAGTTGGATCATTAAAAATGTAATTCAGGATGTGCAGAGTATACGACCACTAGACAAATTTGATGAACAATTTGAAAACTCATTACTCCTACAAAGCAATCGATTGAGAAGAATAAAAAGTATACAAGTAGTAAAACTCGTGTTTGAGTCCGGCAGCTCACTATATTTTTGCTTGATTACTTTCATTTTTTTTTCTAGAGGCGCGATTGCAATTGCTCAAATTTAGAAAATAGTAACTAGGCAATGCGCCTTCCAATATTGCTAGGTATCACATACAGAAATCAGTTATCATGTGTTATTTGCGTATAGAATTGCATCAAAGATTATTTCTGCTTTTCTACCAAAAATTAACAACAGCGAATGCTCAATTATTTAAGTATATCCCTAAACCACGTATAGAGCATCAAAAGGGTATAAGCTCAAGAAATCATCGTTTATAATTAGGCGCAAGCTCGTAAAAGCCGTGTCCACTTCATTTCACATAATTAGGCGAACGGGAAACGTGGACATAACGTGCTGGACTAACCCCATAGCTTACGGCACCAGGCGATAAAGCTCTATTAATGTGTGTACGTGGTATCATCGAGAGACCAGCTGAGATGCGAGAGCGGGGGGAGGGGGGAGTGGAGGGGCAGGGTGGGACCCAGAGACGGGCCACAAAAGGGAGATATCACGAGGATTAGTCAAGGGAGCGGAAAATTTGGAGAAAAGAATCTTCTCTATACATTACGCACTGAGTTCTGGTCCCCTTTTTCTCGTTTTTCCTACCTCCAAGCGATCCCCCCCTCGTGCAGTTGGCCTCGTGGCTCGAGAGCTATTCTGCGCTGACGTCTATATGAGCTCGCGCGTGCACCCTGTGTGTAAGAGTCGCCTGCGCGTGGACAGTCTATTATAACACGAACGCATGCAAGCTCCACGAGCCGCGAAACGAGATTCACTGTGCGGCTGGTGCGCATACTCGTGAAATGTTTTACGGGCACAAACACGTTTTACGGGGACAGACTCGAGTTTATGATTTCGCTCGCTCTTCTGCTGCTTATAATGATAATAATAATATCTCTTACAGATGCACCTATTCTTATCTCCTTGATACTTTTTTCAGATCCGGTACCAATGACGAAGATGACCGATTTCTCATGATTTGTCAGTTTACACTCTGATAATTATGACTCTACTATTTCTATATGAACTTCTATCATATTGAAGTTTGAGAATAATGTATACTTCATTTTTGAGTAACTCAAAATAGTATGTATTATGCAAAGTGTGTGAAATGCGACTGCCTCACGCGTATGGCAAGCGCATATATACGAGTGAGGGAAATTGCACGCACGTATCGCATACACGATACTTTTCGTTGTGAGTAACCGACATGAGTTAAACGAAGGAGGCAATGCATATGTTCTAATACCGGCTGTCTACCTTCGAAATTCATGTTCAACAGATCAAACTACAGAATCACTACGTAGATTTTATTTTATTCAGATAGTTGTAACTCAATGGCCAGATTGAGACACAGCTCATTCTGAAACTTCTGAATCAAAGATTGAAATAGAATTTGTTCGGTCTAAATCAAAGGTCGCGAACAAATGTATTTCAAAATATACATGTAGATACATTATCAGATAAATCAGAAACAGTTAATTTCTGTTATAGGATGTGAAGTTATTTTTTTATCGAATATAACTAATTTATTACAACTCTTATTCTTGTGATTTTTTTATTAGATGACTATTTTATGGGTAAATCAGGCCACAGAATAGATTGGAATACGAAAAATATAACACTATCATAATTAAGAGGTCCATAAATTTCATTATGGATGGGCATACAAATTCTGAGATAAACCAAAAATGTTAAAGTGACCATTTACAGAAAATTTACAGAAAACAAATAAAAAATTGCAATCGAACATTGTGAGGTGCTGAGTTATAGTGAATTGATCCATATAGATGAACTAATTGTACATACGACCTGTCGATACAATTTCTACAGCGTCAACCAGCTTAGAAACGAGACGCTACTGGTGCACCCCTCGCCCCCCTTATCCTCTGGTTCCTACAGATCGAGCACATCGCCCCCGAATCTGATCTCCCAAGTGATAAAATAGAGTCAGCTTTTTAATCACATCTCATAATGCATTAGTTTTTCGGACGGCCGGTCGATAGGGAAGCTTCCGTGCAGTGTTCCCATCGCACTTGCACTAGCCTCAATCTGTCGTTAAACAACAAAAACGTAGCGGGCCGAGGTGGTCGGGTCCCGCGGGAGCTGCGCCCATCCATCAAGCGGAGAATATCAACTCCCCGCGGGAAGGTATAATGCGTGCGCGCGCCGTCGAGGATGCTGAAACGAGATTTGGCGCGCGTGAGCGCGTGCTAATACCTCCGAGACGCCCGCCCCGGCTTAGCGTCGCACCGCCGAATTTAACGAGTGACGAGAGCCCGACGCTTGCACGAGCCGATAATAATACCAGTCCAGATGTCGGCAGGATGTGGGAAATTCTTTACCGTAATTCACTGGGTGGATTCTTCACTTACATCTGAAGCGATCCGTAGTGTTAAATTCTTTTCAGCTATCGCTAAAAAGTCGTACCATACGTATGGTGCATGTAACGCTGTCTCTTAGCGTGGGCAAATGTGGCCCAAGTTTAACGTTCAGCATCACCCATCGTTTATTTCCCCCTGCAACCGTTGCTAAGGTGTTTTTTGAAAGTTTCCTATAATTCTTAGTAAATTCATATAAGAGTCCAAATACACAACAAGGATCATATCCGATTGAGGCGACATTTTAGATGCGGATATCTCGCTGAATAATCTACTAAGAGCTAAAATTAATTTTGAATGTATTGGTGTCGAAGAATCGTCTGAAAACCATTTTCACAGTTTCATTCCCCATTGGGAAAGAGTGGAATCTTCAAATACGATTATCTCGCTTAGCAATCCACTTAGAGCGAAAATAAGCTTTAACTATGATCCCATGACTTTTCGTAATAAATTTTGGGACGATTTAGCTTTGTAAATAATGCCGGGTAAAGATTCGTTCTAGGGACTTTCATTCAATTGCTATAAGGGAAAATGAGTATGGTGGAATCTTTCTGAGGCTAGATTCGGATTCAGTAGCCCAAAATACACAGGGGTAGGGTGGTCAAATCTCTGGTTCAATTTGTTTCTTCTTTGTGGATTAGTATTCAATGATATATTTTTCACAGCATCTATTGTTTACATCTCAAGCAACCATTGGTAAAGAAGGAGGGAAAAGTAGTTTGAGATCCATTTGTTAGAGCTTTCAATGGCAATGGGCCGAGGACCAGTCTCTGCCACTACGCTATTTTTAGAAACTGATGACTGTTCGCACTTGAGAGGGCGTCATTGGTTACCTCCACCTCAAGTCCAGTAGGCAATTTATTGGCAGCATTATGTACGTTGGAAATTCCAACGTACATAATGATTCACAACCACTATTACAAATGAAACGCTAGAAGTACTCTATTACCATTCTCCCTTCCTTGCAACATCCATTGTAACATATCCCTTAAATACAAATATACTTTGCCATAGGGTCTCCCTTTGAAAGCACAATGTTCAGTCATATTTATTAATTACTTGAAATCACAATCTCATCGGTGGTGCACACGCGGTCATATCGGATAATTATCGTAATGGGTACGAGACTTTCCCGTCAGTTATCGCTTTGGTGTATGCAGTGGGTAGCGGCTCTTTGGCTCCGATAAAATACACTACACGCGACATTATGCCAGGGGCAAAGAGCCCCCTTTTCCAGCGCGAGCCCCGGAAAAACTCTACAACCTCACGTGCAACCCACGGCTCGAGTCGCACGCTTCGCAGTAATGAGCGCTTGACAACAATCGCTCCGAAATAAATGAGAAACGGAGAGAGCAAGTATACTGATGAATGTGTGTATGTATACGATACACACTTCATGCACTCAAAGAGGTTTTATATACGCGTTAAACGACCGCTAAACTGATTAATAATCGAGCGTGTTGTGTGATATCGAGTAGCCTTATTTTCTTATGGGGTTTTTGTTTCACTACCGTTTCGTTATTCAATCTAGACGAGTGCAAATTCAATTCCTTCGAGAGAAAGTTTGCACGTAGTTTCATGAGCGCGCAGCTCGTGTGATATTGTTACGAAAGTTTTAGCTTATACCACTGCATGTATACGCACAAGTTGAGAATACTATTCAAATATAATATTTTTTTATTGATATAGTTGCGTAGCCTATAAATATTTCTTCAGTTACACACTCACCAAACAGATATTTGTGAAAACGAGTATATCAAGTTTAAATGGAATATTTCAGAAAATGTTGAGACATCTGTATTTTGTAGTTTGGCTTCATTTAATATGATTTGAAAAACAAGTTTGAATATTAGGTTTGAGATTCACGCCATGTCGTTTGTTCTCAAAAATTTTTTATAATCGATCGTTTCATCTAATTATGAGTAATTCAATGTTCGGTTAATGTACATTAGAATCAAGTCAGTCTTTACTTTCATTATATCTTAGGTCAGAGTTTGACTTTCTGTCTTAGTACATTTACTCACTTAATCTCAAGCTATCATGATAAGTTCCGAGATGAAAATCAATTGAAGATGGGATTCAATGGAGACAGCAAAGTCATTATAGTTATAATATTATGCTGCCGCGGTCTAATGCGTGAAGTTTGGATGTCTGAAAAAGTAACAATTGATAGGCATGCAAAATTTTAAATCCTCACACTCTTAAAATATATTCTTTTACATAATTAATATTTTCCTGTAAGTGAAATTTTCCCTAGCTTCACATCCTAAACACGTAGATCACATCATCATCGTCCATCATATTCTACGATAACATCTCGAATGAATTGAATCATCCAATTCCAAAATAACTCGGTGCTCTCGACTTTCTAGCAAAGTTCATAAATAATTTTGCATGAATGATGAGCAGCATCAGAACTTGAATTATGAAATATGTAAATATACGTAAATATGAAAGTTGAAGGTAGCATTAAACTTTTATATACTTTTAAAATATTCGAAAATACCATGCGTTATTCGAAAAAGTGCAGCCGAGAGCCGAATAGGTCGATAATCGCTTCTTATAGGAGACGGCCACAACGCTCCCAAAAAACGAGTTGTTAAAAAAAGCATACTTGTAAAACGACGTCACGCACTATTGCTATAGAAAAAACTGTATAAGATCACTATGCCATAAGTTGCCAACAAAGTTGTATCAATATTTGACAATATTTGATAATTGAAAAAAATTAGACGTATGTTCTATCTTTGAGGACCAATCCATTGTATAGTGAAGAAAGAAAATCACAAACTCCACCACCTGATATGCTTAGTCTTTCTCCACGATGCACTGAATTGGCACTCAAAGATTAGTCACTCATCTAATTTTTGAACGATGGAAGGTGTTCTCGACAATATTTAAAAATTAAATTTGTTTCATACCTAGTGTGCAGAATTTTAGGGAGATTGGACGATTCCTTCAGAAGTTATCGTGTCTCAAAGTAGGACCACATACATACGTACGTACACTCATACAGATATTTTTGGGATTCGACGTTTCTCGACCCGTAGATCATGAAAATGAAGGTCTGAAAGTCTGAATCGGAAATTCAATCTCTACCCCATTACAATACTTTCTCTTTAAGGACGCGAAATTATCAATAGCTTTATTTATATAATTTTTCTCGTACTATATTTTTTCCTATATTATTAATTTCGAATGCTACTTTCTCGTTGAAATTTCAGTCGAATACTTGATAGAAAGAAAATAAGAAACTACGTATCCAATTGCGGAGGAACTACTTAAAGAGAACAACCACTCGTTCTAATTAGACAATAAAACTATTAAAATCGTGAGGGTGCGGTCTTTATTACAGGGTAAAGGATATTACAATAGATAAGGTACTTCACGTAATCGCTCTATGTTACGGCGCTTTTTCTTGAAATAAAGACCTCTACACTTTCATCGACCAGCTTACAGATCACCAAATTTGAGCAATTTCTATAATCTTTTATTTTACTTGTTCTTCGTGTCTCCATGTCTATCCATTTAGTGACTAAATGGGTGGGTCAATGGCATACGAGCGTATTTTTACAAACGACTGCCACTTACATAAGCACTATGCTTTGTCAGAGGGGCTTTGTTGTGTAAAAAATTAACCACTGATGTTGCTGAACAATAAATTCGGGCTATATCTTTCCACGACTAACCTGTGTGTAAAATTTCAGAAAGATCTTCCAGAGTTATCGCGCACCAAGAAACAGTATTACATATACCGTACATATTCGTATCTATACAGCCATTTTTGGGATTCCATATTTTTCGACCGTTAGATCACGAAAATCGAGGTTCCGAAATCTGATTCGAAAGTTTGATTTTTTCCCCATCACAAGTCTTTCTCTTTGAGAAAGCAAAAACGAATCAAATTGAATCTTGAAAATGAACAAAAAAATCTTGGGATTTAATGGGTTACTATTACTTGAGTCTTTTCGACCTAAATAAAATTAATGATCAAAATCAATCAGCACTTCAACATTTGTTATGATTAATGCGGTCTAAATTTATCATCAGTGATTGCGCTAGCAGGCCACTGATAATGACATGGATGCACAATACTGGTGTGTTCTAAATCATCGAATGTTCAGAGCCTGAACTGACCAATTTATTTTTTGTAATAGATTCTACTAATTTTTTTCTAGAATGAAATTTACAGAGAATTCATAGGAACATGATAATGGAACTGTTTGTAAAATGCACAATGCCCAACCTCTACCCCTTTGACTGACTCGCGTAACAACCAAGCTAGTCGGTCATTAACCTGGCGAATATAGAAAGGCTAAGAGTAGTAGCGCAGTATCTCGTTTGACGTTGGCGGCAGCGGACGTCTTCGCGCGAACATTTGCGCTGCCGGGTGTATGCGCGCGAGACCTGGGTGTTGTCCCGTACTAATTCAAAACTAAATATTTAAAACTAGGCAAAGTCTCGGGCTTGTGACCGTTAGTGCACAAAGAGCTCAAGCAAGCAAGTACCAGTCGACGAGTTGACGCCGCGAGGGACTCTTTACTGTGGATGCATCTTGTGCGCAATATGCAATGAAGTCCGATGAAAGAAGCCAAAAGGGAAAGCTTGCAAGCGAGCGTATACCCTATGGCATAATACTACTTTGGGAACTGTTCTTTTTAGATCACCAAAATGAGAGACTAACTAATCTCTTTAATAAGACACACGTTTTTTGTCATCATTACCTGACTGTGAAAGTCAGGTAATGATGATGCCAAATATGAGTATGAGCCATACCTGAGTATGACTCGAAAAAATTTGTTGTACCTATATCACGCTGCATAAACGTGGCATTCCAAAATGAGTGTATGTACGGAAGTATGGTGTATATGTAATGCTGTTTTTGGTGCGATATTACTTTCGAAGAAACGTCTGATCTTCCTGTAATTTCGGACACAGGTTAGCCGTGGAAAGATGTAGCGCGAGCTTATTGTTCAGCAATATCCGTTGTTTATTTCTCCAGCAACCGTTGATGAGGCGTTTTTTTAAAATTTCCTATAATCCTTCATGAATGCACGTTAGAGTCCGAATACCCATGAGGATTAAGAGGAATCAACGAGATATAACTCGTAGCAACCGTTGTTGATACTCCTAATAACCGTTGCTACGAGAAAGGAAAAATCAGTTTGTAGTCCAATTAGTGATGATGGATGAAATATCCAGTTCGATTACAGTACATTTGAGGTAACACGACAAGGTATCTTTGTATTTTCCATAGCGATTGTTGTTGATGTCCCTAGCAACCGTGTCTAAGCAGTTTGAAAAATCAGTTAGGTCCATTTGTCGGTGACAAAAGACGCAGAATTGTCATTTCTACATAGCAACCGTTTTTCACGCAAAATCTCTTTAAGAAAGCATCCTGTTAATGCAGTTAAAAGCGAATTTATTGTTTATTCTTTTGTCAAACAAATAACATCACTGTATGTTGATGATACTGGAGGTCTCATTAGTGAGTCCAGTATTTTGAGCAAACATTTGAACTTCTCTTTTCGACTTCAATATTTTACGCTAACGAGTCCAATTCATGAGAAATTGTTGTGGTATTCTGGCTGAAGCTTTCAAATAAGAGACACTAGAGTACTGCAACAATCAAAGATTTATTCATGGCTCTATGAATAAACCGTTAATTTCATGATCAATTCTGTTTTTCGAGAAACACGAAATATTGCTGAGAAAGCGAATTTTCATTTCTAGAATATTATACTTTCTATCAAAATAATTTGAGCTAGCAGATGAGGAAGGAGAGAATTTACATTTTTTTTAGTATAAACATGATTCACTAGTTATTTTGAAAGATAAAACTCACAGAGAAATTGACAATGAATATGCTAGATGTTTAATGAGGGTATATAAGCATATCATAGCAGACTATCGGATCACGTGGCTTAAATGTTCTTAAGCTTCGTACAAAATATCACCGATTCTGTTGTCTTTATACAAAAGTTCGTGTGCAACAAAGCTTCGGTTTCCTTTGATAAACGCACCCTAAAAGATACGTCATACTGATGTCTGGCAAAATCCTCAATAAGTGCTCAGCAGGACTGCTGTGTTTCAGTCTTCTGTCTGCGGCCTCGATGTATTCGTAAGTATGACAACGTCCTATACGGAGGGCAGTATATAAGCAGAAGGGTAGCATTCATAGGCGCGAGCCACCCTTCCAATTTTCGTGCATGTGCATGCATCGTGACTAAAAACTTGCGGTGCTTCGCTCTTCTCTCGTCTGCTCTTGATACTTGACCTTCCTCAAGCGAACGCGTCAAAGGGTGGTAAGGGAAGGAAGCTGGTAAAATCAATAGTCTGATTTTAGCTGAAAAGAAAGAAATATTCTTTAGCTAAAATCAGACAATTCTATCCCCCACATCAGACGGAAAAATTCAGAATAAATGCAAATGAGCTAATCATTCTATTTGTGCAAATGAATCCATTGAATTATATACAATACTATTATCACTTCATGGAAGTATTGTACAAGATTTTCCTTGGAATCTTAGATTTTTATGTGTGGTCCACATAAAACCAACAACACCAACTGAAATGGATAATATCGTTTTTATTCTTTTCAAAGTCTTAAGATATAAACAAATGACATTATTCATAGAAAATTTCAGAATAATTAAATGGTTCTTTCAAACGATATCGTAGCCCAAAAATAGCGTTACATACGTACCACGGACGCACCTACACACCTACATACGCAAATACGGTAATTTCTAGCATTCGTCATTATTCGACACGTAGATTACGTAACTAAAGCTTCAATGGTTCAATTCGATAGTTGAATTTTTCCCCCATCAGAATGCTTTTTCTTGGAAAAAGCAAAAGAAAGAGAATACTATTATTCTAGTATACCTCTTCCAGAAAAAAAACTAAACGCATGTGACAACAACTCTGTTGCTGATTCAGACTGACGGCAAAGACCAAGCGCAACCCTTTCCGAGTTTAAAAGGGTTTTTTTTATCGAAATAAGCAATTTTACCGGAAGAAAAAGACAGTGTGAAGAGTAAATCGAATTTCGATTAAAATTATCATTGAATATGTAATATTCATTGTATTTAGATATTAATGAATATGTGTAAAGTTTCGAAATTCCAAGTATAATCAAACAATTAATATAATCGTATACTCAAAAATATTTCTAACTAGTCTTCCTATTCATCAGTAAGTAACAACAAACTATAATCAATTGGACAACAGAAAATACGATTAAAGATTAATGCAATTTCTGTGAATTGATAATCAAAACCTAAGCATCAAAATCAATACGGAATCATATCTCAGATTCAAGTACATTTGGTCTATAGGGATGCGCAGATAAGGGAAGACGAGAGACAGAGGAAGGGTGGAAGAGAGGAAAAGAGTAGATAATGCACGATTAAGTTTTGCAGGACCAAAGTAGTAGGTTATAGGTTTGGAGGCCCACCAACGCTGCCCGAGAGAGCGAGAGATTAAACTGGGCATTAGAAATGGATGGGTGAGCTATGCGGAGCCCTTTGGGATCTTCCGAGGATTAGAAAGGATTACGGCCAGGATTAGGAGATCGATTCGGCGATTCTGACCGTCGATTGAGATTTAACGGCGGTGACGTCTTACACGGTCGCGTTCGCTCGAAAAGACCCGATGTTTTCTTCTAATTTTTTCCTACACCTAGATCAGAGGTCCTGTAGTGGAAAGAAACGATAGTATCTTTTGTCCTAAGCTTATTTTCCATGTACTTGCTTTTCCAGTTCGTACGGGATGAACAACCCATTAAGAGTCGTTCTAGAGCAATTAGCGTCTTGGGTAGATTCGAGCTGGTGTAATTGATATGGGAAGTTACAAAATGGAGTCTCGTTGACCATTACATATTATACTGGTTGCGAATAATCATGCATGCCAAAATTAAAAAGAGTTCATCTATCTCACCGAAATTACTCTTGATGATTAGATTTGAATTATATAATACCTACACACTATATCTAATGTATAATTTGTGAATACGGTAGTTTTTCGAAATGTTAGCCCATTTGCTACCTAGAATTTTTTTCACAAATCCTCGAAAATTATTATTTTGTTTACCATTAGCTTTTCCAATTGCTGAGTTTACTCCAGTGCTAGTACTAGTGGATGGTTTTGAATAATTAGTGAGTGTTGTTATCCCAAAAATCAGTGAAAATAAGTTAAAAAAATTATTTTAAGTTAAGATATTTTTAAATAATGTACATATATAAGAATGAATTGTATTACCTTTGCCGCTAAATATGTGTAGTCTTCAGTTTCATTCATAAACTTCACAATTCGGTCCCACTTAAATACCAAAGCTTTTATAGGCTACTGGTTACCAGCTTATAAAACCTTATAAGGCTCTATTTTTAAGAAGTCTTAATTTTGAAGTCTATAAAATCCTATCTTCGAGAAGACTCTTTGTCCAGGCTACTTGGGTATGTCAACATTTTCATGACTAGACCTTCGGAGCACCAATCTAGACCAAACTTAGTACGTATGTTCTCTGGGACTATAGTGACCATAACAAGCCGTTCAATCGAAGTGTCATGCACAAAATTGGTGGTTATGTTCCAAACAGCGATAGACTCATCTCCTCGCTTACTGCTATTGCATTGCTATGACAACACACAGTTTATAACTTCTGTCTTGCAGATAATCAGAGACTCAAAGTGAAAAAGTCGTGGTTCAGCAGTCCGCAAATATGACTATTTCGAGTACAAAAGGCCTACCGGGAAGTACGTACTTTCCATACGGGGATGAAGAAAAATATTGCTTAAACCACTAAAATAAGTTTCTTACTGAGAATTTGAACGATCACTCAATATTAATTTTTACTCATTTATGTTTTTTTATTGGTTATTAGAAGTTCTGCAACATAGAAACCTCTAATCAATTGATCGCAGGAGTAATTATGTACCTTGTTCTAAACCCTAATTAGAGAATTTGAATGAGAGATATCAGGTTTCAAGCCATCATCTTGATTTTGCTCATATATCATTATTACTCAAATGACTGCACTATTATATGTATAGCCCAAACGGAAGCGGCACGGGTGTATCAAGTAGATAAAAAGGAGTGAGTGGCGAGAGAGATGACCGGCTTTGTTTCTTTGGCGGAAGGAAGATCCGATGGACCTGTCGTCGGCAAAGCTTGTAATGACGTCGGCAAACAAGGCCTCCCTCGGCTCGGCTTAGCTGGAAAGATGCAAGCCGTATTTATTTCGGCGACCCTCGAGCCCGTCTCTCTCTCTCTCTCTCTCTCTCTCTCTCTCTCTCTCTCTCTCTCTCTCTCTCTCTCTCTCCTCCGGCGCGTTCTCTCCCCATCTCGGATAGGGGTAATCATCGGACAGGAGAGGGATAGAATGGCGGGTAACGACCGGCAGACCCTCGTGATCTCGTTCATGTGCGAGCGCTAGCCTCTAATCCGATGCCCATATAGACGAGCGTACAGATAAAACGCCAGTCGGCGCGGTGGCGGAAAATCTCGGCGCGTCTTTTCTTTCTCAATATTCACCAACCAGCCAGACAGACACCAGAAAGGGAGGCCCTCGCCCTCTATTGTCATGTCCCTTCGTTTCCTCTTTTCCTAGACAATAAGAGCGTTTTGAGCTAAAGACACAGAGACTTTCCAACGTTTTTCTTTGGCTGACTTCTGGCTGAGGTGGCTGTTAGCACAGCCAACAATAGTAATGGTGTTCATTAAGCGGCGAATGGATGACAGCCGCGTGCTGAGCCGATTTTTAATCTTGACAATAGGGTGCTACCGCTCCGACGTTTACCGCTTTTCGTAATGAGGGGCAAGATGTCAGCATGGGAGACGAGAGCCAACTCGACACTCATCGCGTTACCTTAAACTGAAGAAAGGTTAAAATTATGTGATGATGAATTTTTTTGAGGATCGATTTATTCTTTTTCCGATTGCTCCGACAAGAGAACCACTGATTGAAGCACCGGAAAATAACATGACTATATCAGTAGAAGAACCATATATTCTCCACTTGAATAAGTTTCAAGGAGTTGAATAGTTCAAATCCTGTTGTAGAAATTAAATGTACATTTTGTTTATCACTGCAGATTTGATGAAAGAAAATTTTCAGTCTGCTGGATGTCCTTCAAACAGTTGTACAGTACAGAAACTCATCATTTGTTTTCACGACAATCATCAAGTTTTAAATAAACGAGTCAAATGCCAACTTCACTCATTCAGGAGCACTCGACAATCGAAGGATGATCATTTGAAAGAAGCTCGATCGTCAATGGAATCTGAGATTGTTGAATGAAAATAGAAACATCTCTCAATAATGTAGAGAGATCCAATCCATTCAAGGGTGTATGACAAACAAAGTTGTTCGTCCGCTATCTTAGAAACTTTTTATCCATGAGCGAGAGCAAGGAGTAGCAAGTCGAAGTTCGTGAA
Organism: Aphelinus atriplicis; assembly: GCA_020882685.1. Taxonomy (NCBI): domain Eukaryota; kingdom Metazoa; phylum Arthropoda; class Insecta; order Hymenoptera; family Aphelinidae; genus Aphelinus; species Aphelinus atriplicis. The sequence continues at coordinate 17,513,407 of CM037074.1, read as the reverse complement.
ACTGCTGTAGTCTTCCGAGTCGTTGGCTCCCAGTGCACACAGCGACTTGTACACCCTCTCACTCTTACTACAGAAACATTGAATGGACAGGAACCTGGTATCTCGCCTTGGCCGCATTTGCAACTTTTCTGGAGTAAATCAATTTTTCGCATACTCCGAATCGGATTCATCTTACGACTGCTCTTTCGAAAGGAAGAGTTGAATTTCTTCCTTCCCGAGGCGAGAAAGTAATATTTGCAGGGAAGTATACGTTCACGTAAGAACAAGACAGGGGAAGAATTTTGAAGGTGGCGAGAGCGCGAGAGAGAGGATATAGTAGTCAGAGTCGCTGCCCGGTCGACCATTTCTTCTGATGGCTTGATCGCCAAGTGCAGTCGCTTGCGACTGAACGACTGAACGTATTGGGAGCTCAATTGAGTGAGCTTCGGACTGCTCTATACACACAATGTCGACGTAGCCTTGGCTTTCCTTCCTTCTCTCCATACTTCCCAAGTATACCAACTCTCGTGTGTAATATACTTTCCAGACCAAGTCGATGAAACAGTTTTGTTATCTTTTTCTCCATTTTCAAATGCTACATCTATTCTTCGTTTTTCACGATAGACGTTATTGTCGAACCTCCTTGGATTTTAATAGATTTCTTTTCCTAAGGAATTAGAAATGGTTCAGGAGTTGAAAAAAAGCGTGGGATATGGATAAGAAATTTGAAAACAATTAAAATTTAATTCATTTACGACTATTATTTTAATGCGAATAAAATTGTTTGGGTCAGTCTGGTTAAGAATTGAGAAAATGGTTGATTCAAAATGTCGAAATGGGGAAACAGAACACACAAGCATGCCTTCCTTGCGCTAGTATATGTAAATAAACCATCAAGTTTTCATTCAAGACTAGTCATTTCCAAATGATGATATTAACGGAAAAGTCAATCATAATGGTTCGTATGTTGTAATGAAGAATTTTTATTGTAAATAACAGTGTGAAAAAAGTCAGATAATATCGGACGTTTTCATCATCTGCTTGAGATTAAATCACGCATTGCCTTGGTGAAACTATTTCTGTGAAATGGAATATCCTGTCACAAATAACCATTTTCTCTCCCCCGGCTTATCTCTATTCCTCAGAAATGAAACAACGTATTGCGTCCTCGTATCTTTCGTAGAACCACGGCATTTCGCAATGTCGAAAAGACGACCCCACAAAAAAAAGGAATGGTTCGCGCGCTTGGGCTACAGTTAACCTCGATCCTTGTCTCGAGGGGAACAAACAACCTTGCAACCTCTCCCCCGTCCAGGCGCATCGTCGTCTGGAAACTTGAGCGCAATTTTACGACAATACACATAACTGCCCTGAGCTTGTACAGCGGGTCGGACGAACAGCGCCACGATACGATTGTCTCCGGGTCTCGTTGCGACAAAGCGTATTGGTGCAAATCGTCCTCATCCGCACTCACAGTCGTTTTCGCAAATCTCGCCCGCTCGTTCACGCGCTGCGAGGTCAAAAATGAGCGACTCCAAGCTCTTTTCTCTTGATTGCAACGCCAACCATGGTGACTTATTACTTGGTGGCGAATGAACCAGCGAATATCTTTCATCACTAGCAGGGATTTCACGAGATTTAATTGAGACTTTATTTCTCTTAAAAAATCACATCATCTTTGATGTTCTTGTTAGGATGAGAAAGATTGATAAGGTGATCATGCTCACGAGAGACAAATTTTACCTAGGAAAGTCTTGTTAAAAAATCGGTAAATCAAGAGTTCTTTGAAAAAAAAACTTTCTTCTATGACGTTCGATCATTAAAGTCGATGGATGGACTTATTTAAATGAAATGAATGGTCTTGTTTTAACTTTTTTGACCAATTATTTGAGTATATCTAAGGTAACTGTACCCAATTTGGCACTGTACCCAATTTGGCACAATCGTCAGATTTCGTATTTCCGGTGCTCTCTGAGCATCAGTCGCTCTTGGGTTATGTTGGGGGAATTAAAAGAAAATTTTCGGTATCTTCCCCGCCCATTTAGCCCTTAAAACCACTCTCCTACAACACTTTGAAGTTTCACTTAATGATTTTTTCACCATTTTCTTATTTCACTTTTCACACTCAACCTCGAAAATCAGGTGTGAATAATTTTTATCTCTCAAAGTGTCATTACTCTTTTTTGTGTAAAAACATCTCAGCTTTCGATTGGTCTCATCACTTTTCCTAAAATTATTTTTTATCCTACTCAAATTGCTGTTTTTCGCATAAAAAAAAAGTGTACCCAATGTGCCCCTCTACGCGTTTTTAAATGGGAGGACTGAGTGAAATCATTGAATATTCGTATAGACATATTACGATGATTTAGACGCGTATTTTTGAGTTGTATGTTAAAAATTTTGTATAAACATCACTGGGAACATAATTGAGAGTTTACTTCAATGCCAATTGGATCGTCCCTGTAGGCCTATATAGGCTGTAGCTAATGATTAAAAAATTGTGCCAAATTGGGTACACGTTTTGTGCATTTAGCCTTTTTGCGTTTTTTTTTAAATTGCAATTTTCGAGAGGTTAAAGTAGTCGAATGATGATTATAAAGATGGTTTCTAATAGGTATTGAGCTAAGCTTTGAGATGCCGTTCACAGAATTTTAAAATTCGAAGTCTATCATTGTCAAATTCGCGAAAAACCCTTAGGGGGGGGCACATTGGGTACAGTTACCTTATATAATTTTGTTCTAACTCATGTTCTGCAGTATTAAGTCATGCGATAAATATTTCCATGTGGCAAAGTCTCCCTATTACTTACTATATTTCTTAAGGTCGATTCTTGTTGAACCGCGAAATAAGGTTGTATCTCAGCGGCTGACAATTATTAATATAAATTGTTATTTCATTAACGAAGCGTTATATTGATACGAATCCTAGCTTGAGATCGATTCTGATTACTCGAGACAATGTACTGGTATTTAAAACTGAATGTAATCTAGAATTTTTTACAATGGTTGGCTTCAAAAATTCAAGCGTATTTCTCACGTGTTATCTATACAATTTCTGGTGGGGCCTTCTGGATACCAATTGTGCCTGGTTTATGGTGAACTATTGAAAAAAATATTTCGTCATAGCATTTTTGGTAATTATTAAGAGTAGAAATGAAAAGAAGTAAGTTTAACTTCAATCTGTTGGTCGAAGCTCTAATTATTAATTATTACATAAATATAGCCACGTACTCTAAAGTTAATGTAGAATCTATATAATCCACAGCACTTGTCTCTTTTTTCTAGAACTTATTGTATTTTCGTATGGGAGCTTTACTGAGAGAGAAAAATGGAATTCGCCCCTGACCGAGTCACGCTACAGTAGGATATCCAATATAAACAGTCTCACTGAGTCACACGTGGCTGTTTTAAGTAAAAATACAACTAAGGAATTCGTGACTGATTTTTGTCTCCGATGTGTGAGCAACAGTATCACAAACCTCTCTTACTACAAAAGTAATTTATATTACTAATTTTCAACTGCTGGAATATGACCTTGTTTTGCGTTGCTCCGAGTTATGACTTAATCAACTCGTTCTCAACCTCCTCCGAGATACGACCTTATGAACAAGTAGTATCGATATTACTCTTCGAAAAGAAAATTGATTCATACTCAAGAAGTAAAATTATAATTTCAGGAACCCCGACGAATTTTCGAAACATGATTCTAAAGTATTAGTTGAGGAATAATAACTAGCAACATTGACGCCCTTTATCCTGAATTACTAGCTTAAATCTAGTTTGGCGTTTGGCCTGTGAATACAAGTAAAATGAAGAGGGTAGAGAAGAGAAAAGCTAGCTTCCGGATCGATGCGAATTTAACAGTGGTGGAGCAGAAACTCGGAAGGGGTGAAAAAGATAGCGCCGTGGTGAATCGTTAATGAAAGGCTGCCTTGATTTCTTCTTTACTTTCGACGGAATGGGCTCTTAACGTGGCGGAAGGAACGGCCTCCATAAAAAGCAAGTCTGCTGCTGCTGCTGCTGTTCGCGAGCTGCTGCTGCTACTACTGCTGCAGATCGTTTGTCCCGCTGCGTCGGCCACCCTTTTCGATGTTTTCACCCTCGTTCCCGCGCGTGGCACAGCTCGGCTCGCTGCTTCCGCTGTTTTTCCATGCGAGGCAATCGCGCGTATATAGCCACCACTGGACCGCGCTAAGATATCGTCCCCGGAGATGTGCTGACAGTCGAGGGCTTTTTCCCTCCCTTCGGTTTCAGTTTCTAAGATTTTAGCGCTGCTGGTTTGCCTGCGCGTGTCATGTGACTCTGCCGTAAGTCAAATATCGATACTGTTCAGATACGAATGATGTTCAATTTATTCATGTTTGGGTATTGTTTCAAATTACTCGATGCGTGAAATGCCATTTCTCGCACTAGAGCGTTTCTTGAAAAGACTTTTTAAGAGCTCTCATAATATAAAATATTGTATCTAACTGGTTCGTTAAATTTCAATCACTCGTGTGAGCGTATTACACTCGTCGCCGACTACTCGTGGATACGTTCACACGTCTAAACCATTTCACGCACTAGTTGCATAATGTACTACTATTGCTAAGATCTACACTAAAAACTGGCGAGTTGGACTTGAGTAAGTTAAATCAATGGTCACATTTGAACCAGTATTTTCTTTTCTTTTGCAGTTACAGCACGTCCGTACACCGGACATTAATTTGGCTTGTAGGTTCCTGGGCGAGGTTCATCAAAGTAATACAGAGGGTGAGATTCCACAACAAAAGTATTTTTCTAAAGTGTCGAGAAAATATCTCGAAACTTTCAAACGATTCGAAATATAAAATGCATGGTACGCTCTTAAGAAACAATCAAATAATTTAACCTTGTCGAACACACAAGAAAAACATTTCGGCGGTGGAATGGAAAAACTTCTGCCCGGCTTAGCATCCCTTTACATGCTCGACTCCCTACTTCCCCCAACGCAATCGCATCTGTCTTGGCGTATGTGCGCGCCTATTGCTCTCGGCCCTTTCCACAAATTTCGACCTCTCATGGGTCGACCGCCGGATTTTTATACTTCCGGGCGTCGTTCTCTTTCCGCTCGCAATCAATTTTCGTAGGTTTCGCGCAAACGCTCCAATGCTCCTTTCTTTGTTGACGATTGGATATATATATATGCGTCGCTCCCTCATGACTGAAAGACTACTCACCACATCGCGTACTTTCCGCCGGAAGGAATTAGCAATAAACGTGTCGGTATATCAATCTGGTGGTCGTTCAATTGCCGGATATGACCCTCCGGCGTTTCAGTTTTTGGTCTCGCTTCTGTGTATGTTCTTCGATTGTTACGAAGAGCCAGGGTAAACTTGAACGACACGACGACGAGTTTTCTCAATTGTTCTCTGCAACAGTAGTATATCAGAATGTTTCTGCCTTGAGACAACATACTAATACTTTTATTTGGTATTTGTTATCGACATCATTCCATATTATAATATCTACGTTCATTTTTGAAAAAAACAATGGTCAATTTCGTCAAATGTTCTTTGGAACTTGAATACTTACGAGGATCGACGAGAATTTAACAGGACCATACTACCGACGTTGATATCCCTAACAACCGTTGCTTATATCCCGGCCGAACAACCGATGATATGGGAAGGGGAAAATCAGTTCGAGGTCCATCGTCGGTGGCAAAAGACACGAAAACTTTGTTTCTTTATAGTAACCGTTGCTAAGGAAATGAATTGAGTTAACACAGGACACAAAATCTCTGTATCATAGCAACTGTTTTTGGTATCTCTATAGCAACCATTGCTCCGGAGCTACGGTAAATTAGTTTGAGGTCCATTTGTCGATGGCGGAAAATATTTCTTATTGGCATTATTTTTTTCACATAAACCCTCATTGAGAAAGAATATTGTTAATGCAGTTAGCAATAGGGTTTTTACATTCTTCAAGAAAGCTATTGAATAAAATAGTGACATAAAATATAAATAAAATAGAATATTATCTGACGTTATTTATGTTACTTAATTTGAAATGTTCATCGCTAGAATGATTTGAGCCTCCAAAAACACCTTAAAGTACCAAAATCTGTTTATTGGAGTCAGGTTGAGTGGTAATAGTTTTCACAGTTTTAGAAGGATATAAAAATTGTTTAATTCATTTTTCATGCCAAGAAGCTGATCTAGGTTGGGCTCTCGCATCTCGAGCGACTTGGGAAGTAAAGGATACCCTAACGAGTAGTATAAATATGCACAAAAATATATGCACATATCCTCAAGAGCAAATTCGTGATCCGTTCAATAATACATACTTTTATGAGAAATCTTCTAGCTCCAGCAATTGGCTTGAGCGGGGTGGAAATTCTTTATATTCAACGTCTATTGCATCAGATAAATTAATCTGATTTCACAACATGCAGAAGCCTAACACGAGAGTAATATGCAGAAGCTGAACACACGAGTAACATGCATGGACGGCCGCGAGGAGAAGGAAGAGCGCTTCTTTATACATATTGTCACGTTGGCCAGAGTCACAAAGGCTTGGCTATATTGTAAAAGTTTGGGCCGAGTGAATTCCAGCGGCGGGCGGTAGTGGAATGTTATTGAAACTCCTACTTACCGCGGGCTAGCGAGAAATTCAGGGAACTTGCGCGAGGTGAGCCGGCAGACTCTGGCCCCCGTTAGCATAGAGGACCCCGCTCAACTTCCAGCTCCAAAGTCGAGGTGCTGGTGTGACCGGCCAACTTTCCGGCCGCGAGCTTTGCCGCATGATCGCCTGGCATCAATGCGCGCGTGTACACGTTGCGCGATTCCGCCGCGTGCGACCCTCTGTCTCTCTCCATCTCTCCTTGTTGTGTAAGCGGATTGTTGCGCGGCCAGCGATGAAACGTTTTCCTTGTTGATCAGTTCTTGCTTTTCGCCCGAACGCCGGAGTAATTTGAGGGAGAGGGGCGGGGAAAATGTGCCGATCGATCATCTCACCGATCCAATCAGTCATTGAACTTTCCCCGAACTATTGGCTACGAGAGATATTGGCTCTGAATGACGTAGGGCGGGACAAACGTTTTCGTCAGCGCAGACTAAATGCAATGTACAAAGTTCACTTTGTGTGCAAATTTCGTGCTGCATAGAATTTGGTGAGAGATTTTTGAGGCTAATATTGGAATCTCTTTGGAACATTTTCATCATTTTTTGAGGGCGCAATAATACCAACGAGTCTTCAAAGAAGAAATCGATTCCATTAGGAAAAAGTGCAGATGATCTGATTATGAAAAAATCATTGATCTGCACGTTCTAAATACAATGGCTGAATGAGCATAGTCGCAAACTAGCCTTCATTTTTTCTAATTAATTTATTCATTCTTGTTTTTGAGATCTTTTAATTCTATAAAGCTGACTCTGAAATCAATAATCAAATAATCAAATTTAAATTCAAAAAGTCAAACGAATACAACAAACGATCAAAAACAACATTTTAGAATATTTCACGATAGCACATCCATTCAAAGGAACTTGCGATACAAATGACAAGACCGAAATTTATTATATAGTAGGTTCTTCTATCATTTCGTTTACTATATAATATAATAGATTCCAATAAGAGAATTTTTCTCAGTGTGACGGACAAAACTTATTATATTTAAAATTTTTATATTGTATTTTGGTTGATAAAATGCAAACGCTTTGAACGGTGAATCAAATATCTGATCAACTCCCGATTCACAAGGTTAACCGGATCTTAATGAAAATTCTCTTCTGGAAGGAGTCAATTACGTCCGGGCCTTCTGAAAGAAAGTGGTGCGCACCCAGAACTTCATGTGATTCGGGTTTTCGAGCCGGTCGTTCTCGTAATTTGCGCGCTTATAATCCGAGCGTTTCATTAAGAGCAAGAGCCCGTGGCCATTGTCTCGTCCACTCCCTCCCGGAGTGGTATGTGCCCTGCAGGTACGACCGGCCGCTCATTAAATCGTGCGGGCGAATTGTCCAAAACAATGTTCATCCCCTCGACTCGTCATGAATTTTCATTTCGCCACGTTACGATTCCTTCTCTAGCGCCAGTATCACCCGTTTATATGTATATATGTATATATAGGGAGACGATAATGAGGTCTAAATTGTCGCCTCCCATTCACGGCTCTACAGTCTCTCGCTTTCGTATCGTTTGTCGCCTCGAAAGACCGCGAGATTAAGTGACTCGCGAATATTAGACGTTGGGGCGCACGAAGATTTAAACACCGCAGGAATTTTCTCTTAGCTACCCTTCGCCAAAGAGAGACACTGGAAGAGAGTGAAAAAGAGATGCAGGCGGAACGACGTACTTAACGCCGTTAATGCGAGCTACACAATGAGGGATCATGATACGAAAATGCCACAGCTTTTCGGAATTTGCAGACTTACAAACTATTTCCTCCTACATTGTGCTTTTCTACTCTGTCCCAAAACACGTAACACCTTGGGATCGACGCAATTAAGATGCATTGAAATTCCACTCGAAATCAATTAGAGCATTCCATGATCGATTCATAGTATTCACTAGCTGGTAAAGTTTTCAACATAATATATTTCTGAACAGCTGAAGCATATATTAAACAAGTTAGCAACGGCTAAATAACTTTCCATCTTGATGCTCAAACTAATCAATTGAATAGAACCTTGCTTAGAACGACTCTTTCATTCTAATAGCGAAGCCCTTACTCTTCCAAAAGCAGTAATTGAGCTCCATCGACCGCTGAAAGCTCTCGTCAATCCTCGTTGGACACAAATACTTCGTCAACGTCAGCTGAGCCTTTTTTGTCCGCGCACGTGGCTAGAAAGCCAGCGGTGGTGTAGTAACTCAATTACAAACATTAATTTTGAAAGCGCGGGCCAAATTTATAATGCCAATCGGCGGAATACACCAGCCAGAGGCTGTCGAGGCCCTGAGGGGTTGCAACTCCTTGTGTACGGTGCAAGGTTACAAGCCAGGGGTAATTCAAACCAAGCTCAGGTGTCACGGCTCAAAAATACTACTGCGAAAGTAACCCTCTTTCGTCAACACAATGAGATTTTGGGCTGCTGCGATGCTGCCACAATGGCTGATGGTGTATCTCGTTTCGGGTTGCTCATGTGCCATGAATCTCATACACTGAATCGATGTGGAATCGGCAATTATTTTTCATGAAATAAAGCGGCCATCGGACTAAAGAGATCATATGATGTACGAAAGTAACGGATCATAATGTTAGAAAAAATCAATAGGATATCGTTTTTGTTGAACTAGATATTGAATACATTTGCTCGGCGAAGAAAATAATTAAACTTTTTTTCGCAGATGTTGAACGTAAACGTATATGGATCGTCGTAAACAATCAAGTCGAATTATGAATGTTTGAAATTGATCTTTGTGGAAAGTACGATTTTTCATTGAGTAATCTTAACCCATTACTGTTCAAAGCAAATGAAAATAAATCACAGAGCCAAAGTTTCCGACATAAATAAATAAACACAAGATCAAGAGACCCAGTCCAAGTATATGTGCTCTAGGATTTTCGTGCAGCATTAATGGCGTTTGCACAATGATCAAGAGAACCACGGATGATCTCGAGCTGCCTTCCTCTGGAATCAAATAAATTTCATACAAAGAGACGATTCCCGAATAATCGGGCAAAGAGGAATGAGCCGGGGGGAGCAAGAAGACAGAGACCGATGAGTGCAATTTTTTTCAAATGAGAGGAAGCCTGGGGGACAAAAGCAGGACGTACACAGAGCGGCACTGCACCGCTCGCAAACTTGGGGTTGCGACTCCATTCTCGCGCGCGCCCGCACATATATATGTATATATATATATGTATATATACATACAACGAGAGCGTCCTCGGCGCGTAATACCCGATGATATAAACGCCTCGAGGCTCCCAGCGGTGGCACCCTCCTGCCACTTTTTGGGGTGCCGGACGCCCCCACGAGCCTCTGTCTATAGACATGTGAATTACCCCCGGCTGTCTCGCTGTGTGCGCGCATGCAGCCTGTGGCAAGATAATCGCATATTGAGCTGACGCTTAAAGAGAATCGCGAAAAGCTCCTCGAGACGTGATCTGCATCCCCGACAATAATGGAGGTAATAACCACGCTGCAGCTATAGGCGAATCGTTTCGGACCTCGTTTACCCGTAAGCGCAAGGATATATTTTACTGTCAATGGATATAAAGATGCTTTATGATGCATTGTCCAAGATTCATTCGCGTCTAATACCACCCTGTCGTTGAACTATTCGCGATAAAGACACTATATGCCACGAATCTTGAGCCGAGATGAAAATTGTTTTTCGTTGGATCCCAGTAAGAGACTACAAATAATGGGGGATACTTGGTTCGAGTATACAATGGATCGATCGTATCATTTATTTCTACTTACTTCATAATTTGAAAGAAATTATGACTGTCTCAAACGTGAGGGAATCATTTTTGAAGAATGAAATTAAAACAACCAATCTGAAATGTAATCCTAGTTTTAATCATTGAACGCAACCAAACTCGATATTTTACAAGAGCAAAATAAATTCACCATACAAGACAACTATCTCTAATTGAATTGAATTCTTCTCGAGGAAGTTTTGCGAGGGGCGATTCTCAAAAGTTTCTTCTTAGATACACAGTTTATCGTAACTTTCATATTTCATTGGATTCCCTTTCATCATAACTCGAATATTTCATTGGATGATGGTCTCACATCACCTTTTTTTCAGTTATTCCACTGTTCATTTTGCACGGAATATAATTAAGTTTCTTGAGCATTTTCAGGAAGCCTTAATTTGGTGGCCATCTTCGAATTGGGCAAAACTTGTTCGGGGTTTTTTTAATTATTCAATTTGATATTTTTTTCTTCAAATTTCATGTAAAATTCATCATGATCGTGGTGAATGTATAAATATGATAATGTATGCAATCGAAATTAATCCATGGGTTTATTAATTAATTGAAAAGATTAGAGTATAATTCAATGTAATTCCACGATGGTTTCTAATGCACAACCATATCTCTCAGTTAAAAGATATATTACGAGGAAGTCGTAAAGATGAAAAAAAATTTAGGAGAAGCTATAGACCGAATCTAGTCGACGTGATCGTATACATTTCTCGCAGAATATATTCGGTATAAATCTACAAGAGCATTGTAAACGCAGAGCGCGCCGACGCTGCACAATAGACAAGGGACGAGATCGGCGGGCAAGAGCGAGAGATAGAAAGAGAGAGAGAGAGAGTGCCCCTTCAGTGCGGCTCTGCTATCTGCATATATAGTCGCGCGCGCTGGTCCGAGTCCGCCACGGATATATTCACAGTATCATCGATGTTTTATTCGTATTTACCCCACATTGGCTCGGAGTCGCGTACTCCAGCCCTCCATTCCGTTCGACTGTTCGCCAAGCCAAACACACAAACACGTGCCGGGGCGCGACCTCGCCGCGACGTACACGAGCGGGTCCTAGCAGATTCAGCAGCTCGAAAAGATGCGTCGTCTTTGCGGCCAAGGGTTACTTTGATCTATTCGCTCGTTTCCATGCCTTATTCAACTGTGTCGGCTCGCTACTCGGTCTTTTTATCCCTGCGGAGCCGTGGGCCGTGGTTCGGGAGATCACCAAAGTCAATGTAAGCCTCCCAGGAAGTCATATTTATCTTTGCCTCTCTGGCCGATACGAAGTTTTTTACGGGCATCTGCCTGCGACCCTCTCCCGTATTTCCGGCTGTTCGACTTCTGCCAAATGTCGATCGTCTTTACCCAAGCCATTTTACTCGGGCTTACGCTTGATCTTCAGGAACACCTTCCTTATCAATCACCCGTACTGTGCCTAGCTAATAAATTCGTTATTCTATTATGCTCCTTATAGATCAAGAATTCACTTTTGCAATGTAATGTACCGCTTTGAATGTTAACACTTTTTTTTTTAAATAATAAGATTGCTCATAATAATACTAAGAATGCTGTGAAATAGCCATAAGAGGCCTATAAGAACACTATAGAAAGTCACAAAAATATCGTACAAGAATCAGTGAGTATAAAGTAAGATGACTAAGATTTCGACATAAGTTCAACTGAATTGTAAAAGTAACCATGATATTTGTATGCGTGCAAATCTGTCATCATGAAAATTGCAAGCTTACTTCTAGACCTGGAAATTTATGATTAATTAACTGAAAATAGAGGAGACCAAGAGATTATATATTTATCTTATTAGATAAACAAAATGAGTACATTTTTTCAAGTATCAAAATGTAAGTTTTTAATAAAAATTAAGTTGTTAGTATAAGCATGAGTAATAGTAATTGAAAACACATACGTATACATTCCGAAATAATGAACGAAGTCGAGAGAAAAGTCTAAATAATGTGATATTCTCTATGAAAATGCAAGATTTGTCAAAGTCCGAAAATCATTCAAATTAATTTGGACACTTGTCTATATTGATAAAAAATTTTTGATGATTTTTGTGAGCTCGTAAAAAAGCCGAAGCCGAGCAGAAAAATATATATTTCTCGTTAAAACTATGTGACACGAATAAATGAAATCTGGAACCATTCACTAATTAAACAGAACAGTAGAATTTCGACAAAAGAGTCGGTACGAATCATAGAATTTTACTTCTTGGAAAATGAAGGATGACTCCGGAACGGGGTAAGTCACATAAAAGTGCGAGCGAGCACGCACATTTTTGGCGCCTGACTCTATTGAAGGACTTTTTCGGCCAAATGACATTGTAGCGTTCTATCCAATATTTTCATTTTCAATCGATTAGCTCCAAAAATTTCCCAATCGTTTGCTAACAATAATATGTACTAGTTTCAAAATTAAAGTAAAATCCTATTAAATAAAAAGTGAAAAATTACTTTCACCCAATATTAACTGCTTGTAATGTCACAAAACTTCACAGATATGAAATTCGATTGGGACTCTTACATTTACGTTTGAAGCATTGAACTTGGCTGAACAAAGTTCGAGAGTCGCAATATCTATAATGGAAATCTATGTGGGAATGAAGTGTGTCGACTAATCTCACCAGACAAACGACAGGCTCAATCGTAAAATCGACAACCCGCAAGTTGATTATCAAATCGCGTATCAAATACAGACATATCACGAGGTCATCTTACATATGGCACAGTGGAAACCACCGGAGCACAAAGGCCGGGTCTGCGCGACATTATTCACCCCCGGTCCAGATTACATCCTGAGCTGATCGCGCGGGCGTGTGTACATATATACACAGGAGCCGAGCCGCAGCAGATTGCAATACGACGCCGGCCTGTCACTTTCGGCGTTTTGTTTGCTGGCTGGAAGCCGGTGCCGCCGCTCTGTCATATCGATAAATCAGAAACGCGCCCGCGCCCGCATTCGCAACGCAGCACAACGCCCTAGTCTGCGAATCACGCGGCTCATATCCAGCATATTCACGGGATAATCCACGACGCGATTGTTACGTTTACTTAGCTCACGCGGCTCGTGCCATCGGCAAATGTTTGCATCGCACGTGTGAGCCTCCACACTCGAGATTACGCGAGCGTACTGAGCTCCCTCGTACTCGCCTGCGAGCATAGGTATCTTTCATTTTTTATGACGCGGCAAATGGAGCATTTTTGCTTTCTCAAAGAGAAAGCTTTGTAACGGGGTAAAAATCGACCCACCGAATCGGACTTCGGGACCTCGATTTTCGTAATCTACGGGTCGAAAAACATGGAAATCCGAAAATGTCTGTATGTATGTACGTACGTACGTACGTACGTACGTACGTATGTACGTACGTATGTACGTACGTACGTACGTGCACTTTTTTTTGTCGTACGATAACTCTCGAAGGAATTGTCCGATCGTCCTGAAATTTTGCACACAGGTTAGTCGCCGCAAAATCTCGGTCGAGTTCAATTTTCAGCCAATTCCGTTGTTTATTTCTCTAGCAACCGTTGCTAACGTGTTTTTGATAAAAGCTCCAAAAATCATCATCAATGCACGATGGGTCTCCAATTTTTCGACAATCGATGAGAATCGATAAGACATTCATTTTGGAACAACCATTGTTTATTCTCCTAGCAACCGTTGCTATGGAGATACAAAATTCAGCTTCAGACTGACTTTTTTTTTGTCGTACGTTAATTTTCGAAGGAATGGTCCGATCGTCCTGAAATTTTGCACACAGGTCGGTCACCGGCAGATGTGAACCGAGTTCGGTGTTCAGCAACATCCGTTGTTTGATTCCATGGCAACCGTTGCTAGCGTGTTTTCGATAAGTTCCCATATAATTCATGATAAATGATCATTTGGGTTTGTATATTTATGGGATTCTATAACAATCAAAGAGACCTTTCCCGTATAAACCATTGTTGATGTCTCTAGCAACCGGTGTTTATATCGGTTGCAACCGTAACTAGGGAATGGGAAAAGTCAGTTGGAGGTTCATTTTTGGAACTGTTGATGACTAAGAAGTAAGAACATCGAAGGTCCGACATTTACCATAGCAACCGTTGTTTACGTCCTTAGCAACCGTTACTATGGAGTGTGAAAAGTCAGTTGGAGGTCCATTTTTTGGAACTATTGGTGACTAAGAAGTAAGAACATCGAAGCTCCGACATTTACCATAGCAACCGTTGTTTACGTCCTTAGCAACCGTTACTATGGAGTGGGAAAAGTCAGTTGGAGGTCCATTTTCGGAACTGTTGATGACTAAGAAGTAAGAACATCGAAGCTCCGACATTTACCATAGCAACCATTGTTTACGTCCTTAGCAACCGTTACTATGGAGTGGGAAAAGTCAGTTAGAGGTCCATTTTCGGAACTGTTGACGACTAAGAAGTAAGAACACCGAAGCTCGGATATTTACCATAGCAACCGTTACTATGGAGTGGAGGAAATGAGTTAGAGGTTCATTTTGCTTTCTCAAAGAGCGACCCACCGAATCGGACTTCGGGACCTCGATTTTCGTAATCTACGGGTCGAAAAACATGGAAATCCGAAAATGTCTGTATGTATGTACGTACGTACGTACGTACGTACGTACGTATGTACGTACGTATGTACGTACGTACGTACGTGCACTTTTTTTTGTCGTACGATAACTCTCGAAGGAATTGTCCGATCGTCCTGAAATTTTGCACACAGGTTAGTCGCCGCAAAATCTCGGTCGAGTTCAATTTTCAGCCAATTCCGTTGTTTATTTCTCTAGCAACCGTTGCTAACGTGTTTTTGATAAAAGCTCCAAAAATCATCATCAATGCACGATGGGTCTCCAATTTTTCGACAATCGATGAGAATCGATAAGACATTCATTTTGGAACAACCATTGTTTATTCTCCTAGCAACCGTTGCTATGGAGATACAAAATTCAGCTTCAGACTGACTTTTTTTTTGTCGTACGTTAATTTTCGAAGGAATGGTCCGATCGTCCTGAAATTTTGCACACAGGTCGGTCACCGGCAGATGTGAACCGAGTTCGGTGTTCAGCAACATCCGTTGTTTGATTCCATGGCAACCGTTGCTAGCGTGTTTTCGATAAGTTCCCATATAATTCATGATAAATGATCATTTGGGTTTGTATATTTATGGGATTCTATAACAATCAAAGAGACCTTTCCCGTATAAACCATTGTTGATGTCTCTAGCAACCGGTGTTTATATCGGTTGCAACCGTAACTAGGGAATGGGAAAAGTCAGTTGGAGGTTCATTTTTGGAACTGTTGATGACTAAGAAGTAAGAACATCGAAGGTCCGACATTTACCATAGCAACCGTTGTTTACGTCCTTAGCAACCGTTACTATGGAGTGGGAAAAGTCAGTTGGAGGTCCATTTTTGGAACTATTGGTGACTAAGAAGTAAGAACATCGAAGCTCCGACATTTACCATAGCAACCATTGTTTACGTCCTTAGCAACCGTTACTATGGAGTGGGAAAAGTCAGTTAGAGGTCCATTTTCGGAACTGTTGACGACTAAGAAGTAAGAACATCGAAGCTCCGACATTTACCATAGCAACCATTGTTTACGTCCTTAGCAACCGTTACTATGGAGTGGGAAAAGTCAGTTAGAGGTCCATTTTCGGAACTGTTGACGACTAAGAAGTAAGAACACCGAAGCTCGGATATTTACCATAGCAACCGTTACTATGGAGTGGAGGAAATGAGTTAGAGGTTCATTTTGCTTTCTCAAAGAGTGGTGATTAATGCAAGTTGAGGTTCAATTGCAATACTTTGAGAAGCATACTGCTGAGGCACTTGGCAGCGGTTTTTTTAGCCACGGTTGGGGCATGAAAGTTTTGTAACAAGTACTTGTAGAGTCAAACAGATTTCGGAACGCCGTGGAGACGTTGGAGCAGTGGTGTTTTATTGGGACTCGTGTGCCGGAGGGATGCATAAATGGAATTCTGCGGGTTTCTGCAGTCGAGTGTATTGTGAGAGAATGTCGATGTTTAGAATAGATAGTGTTTCAAGTAAACGTGGATGAATTTCATGTATGTCCAATACTTTACAGATCCAAAATTAATAAATGAATGTACATTAATAAATGTATGTTATTAATGTATAAATGTATGTTCATTATTATGAAGTAAGGTATATGTAACCAATATGCGCCACCTGAGCGAGAAAGATGACTACACCGCGTCAAGTGTGAATTTTTTAAAATAAAAGGTCTACTCAATACCTTCAATATGAGCCAAGCCGTGTTCATTTTCGACTTTCTTACGCTAATATACAGTACTTTCAAAAAGAAAATATTTTCAGGGAACAAATCCGAGTGTACCCAGAGATGCGTCACCCAGGGAATACTATTTTTCATCCAGTTTCTTTTTATAGTTCTGTAGTAGGAATCCGATCAGGTTGTATGAACTAGAAAGTTCTATTGAATACTTTCAAAATAAACCCAGCAGCCGCATCTGGCTCAGATTTTCCAAGAAATGTTCTTTTTTGGTTATTAGACGCGTAAAATCGAGAGGGAAATCAATAATTCGTGCTTTGATGGTTAAGCATATTGGATACACTTGACAAAAATAACGAATACCTATTGAAACAGTTGATAACAAGGACGTGTGATGAAAAAAAAACATATGATGCAGATGGAATGCCAAGGAATTGATTGGCATGTTGCTCGATTTTTTGGCTCAGTCTAAGAGTATCAAAAAAATTCTCACTTTCTTGAATGAAATTAGATGAAAAATTGTAATTGGTGAAAAAATGTAGAAAATGAGCTGTAACAAGTTTGTGTCAGCGTTCGAGACTAGTCAAAATGTCTTCTTTTTCTTAATATTCGGTATTGTCAACAAGATTTTGTGCTGTGTATGAATGAAATACAAAAGGCGCAAATTGAGCATACCTACCTTATATCCAGTTAAATAGAAAGCACAATATTTACCATTTTATTTCTCGAATGTGCTGCGGAAAGACAAAATCTTTTCTGAAAATCCTGACTTGGTTTTGATTTCAAGTGCAGTTGGAGATTTGATCAAATTAGTTTGATTATTGATAATCAGCTAAAAATCACAGCTCTTTGGAAAAGCTGATGGAATCAGCTACACGAAGTGGATAAGTTTTATTCGGATCTTAAAAGATTACGTTTGACGTGATTTGCCATCAACTCGTGAATAATTGCATAAATCTCACGCATTTGACTAAAATTCGATCTATAATAACCTTCTCTTATTCCGATACGTCGGATTGGTATAACATAGAAAATTTCATCGTTCAAATACACGACTCAACAATCAGTTAATAACTCCCTCGAAGATTTTAATTTTAATGAATCTAATGAATTCTCTCAAATTGTATTGAGATGAACTTCCCGCATATTTAGCATCCTTAGTGCATAACTGCATAACCGTGGATACGAATATGCATGCGCACCCTCAAGAATTTTCAAAACTCAGCGGAGGATATAATGACGTTCGTCAAACAAAAGCGTTGCACGAACTTGGTATACGGTAAAGGAAAATCCTTTCTCCGCCCGACGTACTGCTCGTCTGCTCATTTCACTCATATCACAACTTTGCATCCTCTCCACCTTTTCACGAAGCGCAGCATATATACTTATTTCGGTTTATCTTTCTTTCTCAGCGGGCTGCTCAACTTTGGCGGGTGCGCTGGTTCGCTCGAGTGCAAGACTCGAGCTGCTCCGCCTCGAGTCTATGTGGGTACGCAGGCCCGCAAACAATCGTCGACTCTGCTTGGCCCTTTTCCCGCTGACACGCTGCAAACTCGTATTGTAATACGAGCAACAACATCATGTTCGGGGCGATCAATCTTGAGGTGACTTGCCGGGAATAGGTGGGAGGTGGTGGAGTTGAATCAACAACGCGTTGCACTACAAGCAAATGACTTGTCTTTATTAATGCTATGATAACGCCACGTTTCATAGGCCTCATGTATTTGCGATGTGCTCTCGTTGGGTTCGGCAACTCATGGAATCCACCGAGCGCCCGAGTATGAAAATTTCCGAGCTGACCCAGACTTCTGATGATTGTTAGCCGAGTTTCAATGCATTGCCCGGAAGAGATCAATTGAGAACAATCCGCTCGTTATTTAACTTTTGAATGAGACTAAGCAGACGACAGCCGATGAAATCGTAAGAGCCATTATCTATTTCCGCACAAGAAGCATCATCGGGGAGATTATTCAATGAGATAAAGATGGAAGTGTATAGTTGTTCTATTTGAACTCGATACAAGCTATATCATCGGGTGACAAAAGCCGATAATCAAAACTAATCTAACAGGAAATCGTTTTCCTGTGGTATTAGTAGAAAATTCACACCAATGAATTATATTTGAGATAAGGCCGGATGTATTTATTCCAGATAGACAAACGACATTCAAACTCCATTATGATTGTTACTCGAATAGTGTTCTCGATTGATGTATAGAGCTGGATAAAAATAAGTTGTTTAAGAATATAACTCTTCCCTAATAGTTGCGATAAATCTAAACGACCTGAAAAATGAATAAACGCAACACTATTGCAGAGGCGAAGTTTTCACGGTGTCATCATTATGTCATAAAAAAGTTTCCAAGTATTCGACTCATTCTGTTAAAACTACCCTCTTGGTGGCACGTTGCCCTTCTTTACGCGCAAACTCCGTCGGAGAGTAATGTTATGCAACTTTGAAAAGTCGAATAAACGGGACCTCTTGCTCTCGACGAAAAAAAATCGTGGGTCCCAAAGTAAAACACTGAAGCTAAACCGCTGGCCGTGCTGGGCGTTAAGAGAAAAGCGCAAAGTGAGACAAGCGAACCACCTGCGAGGAGACGCACGCCTGAGAAAAAAGGAGTGCAAAGAATGTGAGAAATGCTCTAGTACGCGCGAATATGTTGTGCAGGAACAACGCGGCCTTCGAGCTGCACATCTGACTTTAGTCGTTTTGTTTATTGCAACAGAGGCGCGCAACGCCCGGAGATATATATATACCGTTAGTAAGACGCGCGCGCACAGGCCCATCAAGCCTGGGGAATGCGTGCGAGACGAAACCAGGAACACGAAGAGGAAAAAGGTAGGACGATCGAAAAATAAAAGCAACGAGCGACCGGGCCGAGGGAGAAAGACAAAGGGAGATGAGAAAAATTCCAATTCCCAGGGAATATAGGGCGAGAGACGCGCAGAGCTCCGTTGAATCTCGAAAATGGTAGTATTCACGATTCGCAATCAAATCTTTTTTCCCCGTTTACTGGGCTAAACGCACGCCTTGCTTTTGTTTCCACTTCCTACTCCCACGGGTGAATTAACCGAAATACAAGGATTTTTTCATTAGTTCAAAATTTCTTGGAGCAGAGAAATTTCATCCGCACAATCACGGAGCACACAAGGTGGAACGTCTAATGTCATCGAGGAGCACAGAATCATAAAATATAAATATTGCGCGATGGGACTTTTCGAATGTTATTATCGTGCCTGAAACATGCGTAATCCTTGTTTAATCCTTGTCTTTCTAATTTACCGAACACCACACCATGTAACGAGCGAGAGGGGACCTTTATCTTTTGTTTCCTCCTTTCATTAAGCGGCGCTAAAAGGCTTTCTGATATTGAATTATTGTTGCCAACCAACTCCCTCCGGCTTATCACGTAAAATAATCTATATTCATAGAATATTACGAACTTTATAATATCCGGTTTAGTTGCAATTTCCAGGCCGTAGATGAAGCTTTTCATCATAATTACAAGACAAATACCTTACTCAATAGATTTTAATATTGCGCATTTTTAATATGAGGATAGCTTTCTCCCCCGAAAGCAGAATCTGAGTAGAAATAACGAATAGTTTTCTATAGTACTTAAAAATTAAGATATAAACCCTTAGTTTGATTCGATAGGCCTTTTCATGAGTTTCATAGAGTAATATTAGTAAAATTGGGATAAAATTTATAGAGATCATTGAAAAGATAGTGAAGAACAATGACGATGATATCCCACTCAGCATTTATCCAATTGGATTTATTTTTCTGAATGTATATCACATACACGATAAGAGACTAGCTAACTTGCCCGCAGTTTTCTGTCGTACACTAAGATTTAAGATTCAATTGAACCGGATCGTGTTATTTTAATCGCGAGTGCTACAAACTCACATTCTTAATAACAGATTATGGTTCTATTGGGAATCGCCCATTTGTTCATATTTATCAGTTTTTTGTCCATGCTATCATTCTTCATAAAATATAAATTATTTTCAGTAACTTTGGAAAATGCTATTGGAGCATCTAAAACACCTTGACAAGTTGTTGAAGCGGAATTATATGAAACGCATATTATAAGGTTTTTACATAAAGTTATACATTAGCTTCATGTACTAGTTAAACATGTATGCGAGTGAGTGACTTTTGTGTCACAAAGGAATGTAGTTTCTATCAAGTGGAATATATATCAATAAGGTTAATTGCTTCCAGTATGTAAAATGTCGCAGTGAAAGTGGTTCATGTGAGTGATCCCAAATGAAAGATAAGGAAAGATTGATTATCTGCTGCTAAATTCTCGTTATAGAAAGATTTCATACAGAAAATCCACTTCAAATTATAGGAAATTATCAAAAATTTATGAAGTAATAGACATTGATAAGTTTCGAACCTCGAAGTTAGCTCAAAACAAGAATAGAATCAAAATTAGTATTAACTTCATTCAATTAAAAAAATAAAATTAAGTTAAAAACTAGCTAATTCTCTCAAACTTCATCGGGTTTGGGGGAAAAAAATGTCGATATGAATAACGTAGATAGCAAAGATTATTCTGATAATTTTCATCTTACCACACTTGACACATGTAGTGTTATGGTACGTATTCCAATGAATTCAAGCTATACACAGGATAAAAATAAATATCCCACAGTTTGAGTAATTTCCATCTTGACATGAAAAACTTGCGATCGATCGCAAAAGGGTAATGACAAATAATTCGCTCACTCGTTAAGCGCGCCGATGCGAATTCTCTCTTTTCCACGTCGATTTACTCGAGTCGTGACTCGCTTTTTCATTTTTATGCCCTGGATATAACGATAAACGATGGAAAACGAAAATATGGGATCGTCAGTCAAATAATCTCGGTCGATTAACCGGACTACAAGGCAGTAAAGTGTGACATTCGCGCCGCGTCATCCCCGCCACTGTTTGCGGATCACGCATTTGGCCATGTTTCTCACGCAAACCATGACAAATCCTGGCACTTGTTCCTCTCCCCTTCGTTCTTTCGTCCATTTCAACCCCATCTCCGGTACTTTATCTTCCCCCTCTCGCTCACTCCCAGCCTGCCTTCCGCACAGCTGTACTTTTTATGTCGTTCTGTCTTCTCGCACTTTATTGTTTTCAAAAGCCGTTACTTACGAAGAATATGGGATTCAATGAGATAATTCAATAGAGCTTACTTTTTTCAGGACACAAATGTCTTTATGGTTACAGTGAGGTTCAAGGGTCGTATTCGTGACGAGATTCTCATAATTTATGCATAGATTTTCCAGCTGTGAATTTAGTCCAACTAGGCATTTTTATTGATTAAAAACTATGATGCCCCAGGATATGTACTAACATACTGATACAAAACTTGAGAATATAAAATTGGAAATCCATATTCTGAATGTGCGGGTTCAAGCATTTGGATCTGATGATTTTACGCAGAGATACAGTCGTTTGAACTTAATGTTATTTCCTTTACTAAAAACGACTATTCTTTCAATTTTCATGCAGCAGTGTATCAAAAATCCATTAGTAACACTTAATCAAAAGCCCCCAATATCGTAGTTGTATCGAATACAATACATGTATCGAATACAGAGCATGACAAGCCCGCATGAACCTGATCAATCATTATCGATCTTATTCGAACTCTTGCCCGCTCCCCCAAACGAGAAGGGGGCGCGGAGTAGGTCTGCCTCTTTCGCAGGTCCACACCTGACTCGCGAGTCCATCACAGGCCAGTTGCAGTGGATGATTTGCATTATTGTCGTGTTTACGCACTTTGCGACGGCTCGCAACTTCATCGGCGCACCCTGTCATCTGTTCCGGGCTTAATCCAGCGCATGGCGTCATATAATAATGGCACTCCGTGCTGCGGGAAACGCGCAACTATACTGCTCCACGCTCTCCAACCTACGTGACTCGTAATAATTTTGCCTCGCGCGAGTTTCAACTTCGAGCCCCGGCGAAGAGAGCTTTCTTTTTGAATTTGAACCTGCAACTTGAATGGCATTATTCAGTGGCCGGGCGCTCTCTTGCTGAAAAAGCTTTTTAAAGTTTTTTATTGCTCCTGTCTTCGGCCCCCAGCTTCTTCGCTCAAGCTCTATCCCCGAGCTTATTTAAAATTTTGCCTTTGAATATATAAGTTTACTCGCTCGCCAGGGTAATTGAAACACTTCGTCATTGGTGCTAGATGGAGTATATCATTTTCATCGAGGATTCCCGGTATATAGGCCAAGCGTGATCCATCTGGCAAGGCTCGAACGGTCGAACGAAATCGCATTAGTTATAATTTCCCGTGAAATTCGCTGGAAACTAATTTTCATGCCTGCTTTCGAAGGCTGTGTAAGTAATTAAGTAGTGCATGGTATCCGTTGTTCAAATTCATAGAATAGAACTTCTAAGGCAGAGTTTAATCTCGGAATACTTGCAGAAATAAACTCTCCTGTTCAAATTTGTAAATATATTACTATAGCTTTCAGACATAATTGGATAAATGTTGATTGAAAAGATCCAACTAATTAACTTAACATGTCCGAAATCATATTCACGAAGCTGTGTGCATATTAGAATCATTCCAGGATAATGTAATAACGTCAAAAGCGATTCACTTATAATCCTAAAGCAGGAGCGCGATTTACCGCGCGTATTACAATAATAGCGCTCTTCTGGTCCGCAATTACGGGCTACGTAAATCGAAATAATTCACAGGTCTCGCGCGTGTTTTGGAGCTGCGAGAATGAACTTTCATACTCCAGGAAATATGGAATATTCACTAGAAAAGATTGAAGCGTCAAATACAAGATCAGTTTTTGTTACCTAAGATTGAGGTATAAAATCGTTTACTACCACGGATCTGTTGTTACACTCAAGAGGATTTCTTAATAATGTAGAACCCACTGAAATGTGAAAATAACAGCTTCATAGAGAAAAATTTATTCATAAAATAATGCTTCAATCAGCCTGGTAGAAGTAATTATCACTCGTGATAGAGAAGGCCGAATTTTTAACAAGATTTCAGCTTCCCTTAAATCAACTTGTTTATTCATTCGTAAATAAATTACAATCTCCTTAATTGATGATAGCAGCAATAACATGATCATGAGAATTGAATTTCCATAATTGAATAGTCAGCGCAATCCATCAAGTATTTTAATATTCCTTGCTCACTATAAATATACTCTATATCCATAACAATATTTATAAATAGTTCATCATTTATCATCCCAACGTCATATCCTTTCAATGTCAGATTGAATAATCTGACGTCGTGACATCTCTGCACTTCTTCGAAACGACATTCTAATTCTAAAATGATATTCTAATATCTACTAAAATTGGACACAAATGAGTGGCGTGAATAAGCGCATTTCAATTCACTCAGCCAGCCTCCCCTCTTATTAATATCTGTCTCTGTCCAATTTTAAATCAGTTTCTCTATTTACTTTGGCGAGCTAATTTTTTGATATTTTCTAATGTTGTTCACAGATCTTACTTTGAAAATAATGATTATTATTAATCAATCAATCAAGCATGTGGGCATTTTATTTGAATCAATGAAGCACTCTGTTTTACGGAGCTGATAACATGAGCGACACCTGCGAAGATACCGGAGGTGGGGCATTTAGGGACTCTCGGCAAACGCAGGTGGTTCTCGAAAAATGCATGGTGCCAAAACAGAGCAAGCTGAAACGCGGGCCGGCAGGAGTTGAGGATAAAAGTTCACACAGACCTCCGAGTTTGCCGAAGCTCGGGTATACACTCATTTATCACAGGGTCGTTTTATCGCTGTCCGGGTATTTCTGCATGGCACGGATCTAAACTCGTGTGTTACGCAGCATCTGCTTGCTGTTATATCTATATATGAGCGCTCAGCAGGAGATGCCCTGAGGTTCACCACGGCTTACCTGCGTTTGTCTACAGGCCCCTTCAAAGCAATATTTGTCCTGTGGCCTTGACGAAAGTTTACTTTGTGTGTCAGCTGGATCCGATCGCTCTACATTGGAGATGCTGGCTGGAGATAAAGTGCAAACAAGATTGCGCTAAGTGTAATCAAATCATTCGCTGTTCCACAATTCTTCTATAATAAACAGCTGCACTTTGCTGCAGTTTGGGATTCTGGCTCTATTTGGATCTTTACGGTGGAAAACTTAAATAGTATATCACCCTTGGAAAATGTTGCAAACACCAATTCATTATCAGACTCATTAATTTCCCTGCAAAACAGATTTGTTTGAGCACTACTTTACCAGAGCTGTAGAGGCAGTCGTTGGTTACGCATCGACTGCAAAGCCTCAAGAAGATATCAGCAAACGCGTACGTACGTTCGATTGATCCCAAGTGAGTTGGCCCCAGCTCGAACCAATAAATACGCGGCCTTATCGTAGCCTCGTAAATGCATCTACGTGATGCACTCTCGCAATGGGCCAATCTGTATGTATCTATTCGTCGTATACTGGCGTAACTGCGCGCAGCCACCTCCGGAATCGCGTGCGTACGCTCCGATCCATTTTTCCGATGCGCTCATTTGATAATCCCTTTTCCCCGTGCCGCTTTATTGTACTCTCGAGCTTGGGTATCTTGGACCGTGGTGTATCCAATTTGCTCCTTCATTCCGCGTGCTCTCGTTCTTTCTCATTTCAGTCTGTTTGTCCTCTTGCTTTTTTCCCCCTCTTCATATTCAATCTTGCTCCGCCGTAAGAGTTGGCCGCGCCGAAATCGAGTTTAATGGCTCAAGAAAAGCGCCGGGATAGCTGTAGATTTTGTCCGAACGGCTCCGTTCATTCGCTCCCTTTTCCCGTACTTCCCAAATTCGCGCACGAACAGCTGACGGTTATTCTATCAGGAGTCGAAAAGAAACAGCCGAGGGCAGTAGATCGAAGAGAAGTCATGCTTACACAAGGCGAAGCGAGAATAAACAGAGTTGAAGGCTCGCGCTGTTGGAGCATCGCCTCATCCTGTGTGTCTACCCCGAATCAGCAGCCAGCTCATTTCACAGCCATGCCGTCTTAGATACTCATTTTTACCTGCTTCTTTTTGGCTCTATTGGCCAACGAGAGCAAAGTAACTGCTCGATCGATATCGGTTAGTCGGGAGACTGGAAACTTTTCCTCAGCCAAAGGAACGAGCCGAGCTTCCTGATCCTCCAAACTTCGCTTATGATCTCTATTTCTGCGGTTTTACTCCCGGGAGAATTCGTTGCGACTGCTGCGCGCGAATTTTTTCCCTCCTTCCCGTACGGCTTTGAGTTGCTCTGGACGAGCTCCTTTCGGGGCGAATCGATTTTATAGGTACGCTTATGCAGGGCGAAGGAGGGAAGATCGTGGCATGGCAGTGACGTCGCCTCCAAATACCTCCCCGGAAGCTTTTGTCCTGAATGTATACGTCTGTAGGTAAAGCGCTGATCGAGCTTTAAGCGGCAGTAATAAAAGTTGCGCGTGGACCCGGCCATCGGCGTCGCCCTAGACCGAGCACTGTAATTATGCAGCGGCCTCTTTTAATCCGAACTTGGCCCTAGTCGCGGGGATTAATTTAACGCTCTGATTTAAATGCCCAGCCCCCGTCCCTTTGCCCTCAACCTCTCAGAGTTAGGAAAAAGGGATAATGGATGGGTGCTAGAATAAGTGGTACTACGCCCCGCGCTTTCTTGTAATTTTACCGAGTTCCCGAAGTTAAAACAATGCCGAGATGACGCTTGGCAAACTGTTCTTTGATTAATTTCAAACCTATCGATCGAGGGCTATAATAATTAATGAGGAACTCGATTACAAATTTCTTGGGGAAGTTCATTATTCATGACGTTGCAGTTTTCGCATGTTGAAGAGAGCTTTTTTTAACAATACTCTTTTATGTTTGAGACTAGAACGAAGAAGATAAGTTTCAATCTTGTGTCCAAGACTCTCAAACGTCTTTTTCCGTAAGAGTGTGAATTGTTTGATAATTACGAAGGAGAGAAGGGTCTTCGTGTTGTTCGTGAATAATCAATTACGAGACCTGTTGATTTCACCATCGATCAAATTGAACCTTGTGATAAAATAAAAACTTCTATTTCTCAGAGTCGGCAAGACGACTTTGTTAAATTTGGTGTAGACCGAATTTGTTTGACAATTTTGTTTGAACGAGTTGGTCAGACACAGATATACACAATACCATAATTTTTTTCTGTGGTTTTCTGTTAATACAAGAATTCTTTGGCTTTTGTTGCCCGATTTTTTCAAACAATTCTTCAACTGTTTGCGAACTTAAGCTATTTCTTTAGATTTTCAGATAAACTGCTCGGATTAAGTAATTTTCTGCGTTTTTCTGACAATTCATGAAATCACTGTAACAGTTTGAAGTTTTTCTACCTACTTTTTTAATGCTTGGGCTATTCACTGGGTTATAAGTAAATTACAAAAAATAAGTGTAATCATTCTTATTCTTTTACACGTGACTGCACTATCTTATATAAAAGCATCTTTTATTTGGTTAGATGAGTTTTTCATAACTATACTTTTCAATCTCTCTCAAAGTGCTGGTTTTTGCATATAACTCAAGAGAAGCTAATGTGCCCCATCTAGATAATCATATGGAAATACTCGGAAATATCTCGAGTATTCACAACCGGTGAATAATTACTTGATATAGGTGAAAAGTTGATTTTCTGCACCATTGGCAGATAAAATATTCATGGAAGTGACCCATGTTAAGACTGCACCGAAGAAGGTTGAATTATAAGCAGGACACGTTGACTACCCAAAAATGTAAATTGTCCGATTTGAGTGACTTTGGTCAATCAACATTTCCAACAGATAAATGATAGTTATAACGGTGTTTTCTAATAGCACTTGATGATGTACACTTGTACATTTCGTTCGTAAAATTATGAAATTCGCAAAATTATGAAAATAGTCAAATTTGCGTTGAGGGAGGTAAGCAGATTGGTTGCCTAATAATCTTACCTGATACCTAATATCGACAGACACAAAAGCAAGTTCAATAGAAACACATAATGAAAATTTGATCGATGTATAAAAAGCGTATTTTTCAAATTTTGAAAAGCAACAGGTGCAGGGACAAAGAAGTACATTTGCGATCACGGGAGCAGCATTGAAATGCGCATGGAAGCGTTTTGGTTATTGACTTCTCGTGAGAAAACTTGACTGTAGTTTTCATCGTTTTTTGTTTAAACGCGAATGGTACACAAATTTTACTTGCGGCTACTCTCGTAAATTCTGATTAACGTCGTTGAGCTATCCGGTGCTTCGTTACGACGGCCACGGAACATTCGTTTTACCTTCAATTCCCAAGCTTTACGATCGAAAGCACACGGCCGGCTCGAATTAATCTTGGAAGCTTTACCCATATTCCGTTTATTTCTCACCACAGCAGTAGCTATGTCGCCCTTTAACTCTGTTAGCCATTCATGCGCGTGTCAATGGGGACAAAGGCGTCATAGTTATCATAGGATTTTTCTCATTGTTGCTCTTAAATAAGTAAAATACTGAGAACTCGTGAATTTGATTCACGGATCAGTGGTTCGACGATTCATGGTTTCTCATGTCTTTTACAGGCAATCAATCTACTGACTTTAGAAGCATTCAGTATGAATTGTTTCGCAGAGATGCGCCACAGATTCATAAAGCTGGGTGTATTTGTTGTTCGCTCTCTTTTACTCCTAACACAGCATTCAAAGTTTCTGTTTTTATATCCTTCTCTCTTCTCTTTTGCATTTCGCATTTCGCAATATAGTAACAATGATGATAACTCAATTGAGAAGGATGATTGACAAGGATTTACATCTATAAAAGTCCCGTTTAAATTAACCAATAACACGCCATCATTGAGCTTGAGTATCACTATCTCAATTACTTCTGCAAACGGATTTTCAAACTTGAAGCGCAATTCAAAATCAATGAGTTTCGGTTTCGGTGAAATTCTCTAACGCCGAATAAAGCACGTCGAAGTAGCTGCGTTGGGAGGGAGTGCAGTATATGCGTGTAAACGCGCCAGGCTTTTTGCATTTGCATCCCTTAGTCGCTTGCACTCCAAGAGAAAGCCCTTTTGCTGCATCTTCAAGGTAGATTCGCGAAATTACGAAGTCTAGACGCACGTATACGGAGCTTCTTTGACGATTGTTCGCTTTTCGCAAGAAGACGTGCGTTAATTATACTCGCACACGAGACTTCATATAGTAATTTGTGAATTTGTAATTATCAATATCTAGCTGCATCAATAGTAAATAAGCCAGTGTTCAGATTCAGGTGTTCGAAATTGCATGGTATAAGCGTTTGGCATTTCAAATGATTGATGTTGCGAGAAATCATGATAAATTATTCACGTTTATACAGATAATCTCTGACTCAGTCGATAACATCCATTAACCTATTTAATCTATCAATTCATAATTTTATCCAAAGTTTCTGAGATGATTTTTGGGTAAGATCAAGTCTTCTGTTTGAAGTTTACATTCCCAAAAGCTATTGATAAGTTCAATACTGATTCACAAAATGTTTTTATAAAATCTTAGATTCAAATGAGGTATGTTTTTATGAACAGGGATTTGAATGAATATGGGTACGCTATTTCATTCTTCGAAAACACGAATAAGTATTCGACCTTATCCACGAGCTGTAAACTGTGATTGGCATAGCGGTCCCGTCATAAAGCCCAACTTCTCTACCACAAATGTACACGTGTTTAGCGGGAGGTGAAACCGACAGTGGCGTGGGTACGGTAGCGCAAACGCGTAAACAGGAGCTGTACATAGCCCATTACGGACATTGTCCTTCGGAGCGGCTTGCACCGTATGCGCCAGTGAATTATTTAGCGGTAATGCGCCCCGAAGCACAAATATCCTTACGTCCACACGGCAAGCGCGGTATGACACGCCGCCACACACGTGTACGCCCGCCCTTGCCCCCTCCCCCTTCATGATGCGTGGCGCTGCTTCAATTAAAATGCCGATAATGAATTTCGCACGCTCGGCTGTTATGCTTACACTCCGTGAGAACATATTTCAGTCGCAAGATTCTCCTCCCGCGAATTGAATATTGAATATTACTCAACGCTTTTGCGTCAAATATATTCATTTTCCAGACCATCAAGAATATATATATTCAAATCCCATCATTTTAGGGAATCTCAACTTCCTATTGTTTTCGCTTTACACCCCTCTGTACCTCCCTCCCCTCCCCACGTAAAAAATTTTGATTGGTGAATTTTTAGTGAAGCCCTACGATATCAGTATGGAGTGTAATACCCATAATCGTGTCATGGAGGATGAATGTAAAGCGAAAATAAAAAATATTCAATTGCTTAAATCATTGTTTCATTCACAGCTACGTATGCAGCTGCAATCGGTGCTACACATTTTTTTTCCGAATATGCCTGTTGCGCAGATAAAAACCGCTGCCAAGTGCCTCAGCAGTATGCTTTCTCAAAGTATTGCAATTGAACCTCAATTTGCATTAATCACCACTCTTTGAGAAAGCAAAATGAACCTCTAACTTATTTCCTCCACTCCATAGTAACGGTTGCTATGGTAAATATCCGAGCTTCGGTGTTCTTACTTCTTAGTCGTCAACAGTTCCGAAAATGGACCTCTAACTGACTTTTCCCACTCTATAGTAACGGTTGCTAAGGACGTAAACAACGGTTGCTATGGTAAATGTCGGAGCTTCGACGTTATTACTTCTTAGTCATCAACAGTTCCGAAAATGGACCTCCAACTGACTTTTCCCTCTCCATAGTAACGGTTGCTAAGGACGTAAACAATGGTTGCTATGGTACATGTCGGAGCTTCGATGTTCTTACTTCTTAGTCATCAACAGTTCCAAAAATGAACCTCCAACTGACTTTTCCCATTCCCTAGTTACGGTTGCAAGCGATATAAACACCGGTTGCTAGAGACATCAACAATGGTTTATACGGGAAAGGTCTCTTTGATTGTTATAGAATCCCATAAATATACAAACCCAAATGATCATTTATCATGAATTATATGGGAACTTATCGAAAACACGCTAGCAACGGTTGCCATGGAATCAAACAACGGATGTTGCTGAACACCAAACTCGGTTCACATCTGCCGGAGACCGACCTGTGTGCAAAATTTCAGGACGATCGGACCATTCCTTCGAAAATTAACGTACGACAAAAAAAGTCAGTCTGAAGCTGAATTTTGTATCTCCATAGCAACGGTTGCTAGGAGAATAAACAATGGTTGTTCCAAAATGAATGTCTTATCGATTCTCATCGATCGTCGTCGAAAGAATTGGAGACCCATCGTGCATTGATGATGATTTTCGGAGCTTTTATCAAAAACACGTTAGCAACGGTTGCTAGAGAAATAAACAACGGAATTGGCTGAAAATTGAACTCGACCGAGATTTTGCGGCGACTAACCTGTGTGCAAAATTTCAGGACGATCGGACAATTCCTTCGAGAGTTATCGTACGACAAAAAAAAGTGCACGTACGTACGTACGTACGTACATACATACAGACATTTTCGGATTTCCATGTTTTTCGACCCGTAGATTACGAAAATCGAGGTCCCGAAGTCCGATTCGGTGGGTCGATTTTTACCCCGTTACAAAGCTTTCTCTTTGAGAAAGCAAAAGGATCCTCAGTTTGAAGGCGTGAATTTTATTTTTCTTAGTGTGGAATACAATGATACAACAAAATAATCTCCTGCGAAACTGTCGCATTAACAAAATTCTTCGAAGTGATGTCGCTCAAAAAACATTCGAGGATCGCCCCAATGCGAGAGATCTCGATCTGGTACTTTCTTTTATTTCTAAAAGAACTTCACTATAACATTTAAAATTTGTAGACTGATTTTGAAAAGTAAAAGTTAAGTGAGTCGAAACTCCTTGGCCTTCCGTCTGTGAGAAGCTTCAAAACTTCCTCACTCCGTGCTCTTTTCCATTTACAGATTGTATTCAACCTAGGAAAAAGAAATATGCCCCCGATGTATCACAACTGATCATCGTGACACGGCCTACGAGACAGAATCTCCTCCAATTACGAGGTTGTAGTCAACCTAGGAAAGATTTTCTGTTCGTTGAGTATCTCAACAACAAAAACCGCTGCCAAGTGCCTCAGCAGTATGCTTTCTCAAAGTATTGCAATTGAACCTCAATTTGCATTAATCACCACTCTTTGAGAAAGCAAAATGAACCTTTAACTTATTTCCTCCACTCCATAGTAACGGTTGCTATGGTAAATATCCGAGCTTCGGTGTTCTTACTTCTTAGTCGTCAACAGTTCCGAAAATGGACCTCCAACTGACTTTTCCCACTCCATAGTAACGGTTGCTAAGGACGTAAACAACGGTTGCTATGGTAAATGTCGGAGCTTCGACGTTATTACTTCTTAGTCATCAACAGTTCCGAAAATGGACCTCCAACTGACTTTTCCCACTCCATAGTAACGGTTGCTAAGGACGTAAACAACGGTTGCTATGGTAAATGTCGGAGCTTCGATGTTCTTACTTCTTAGTCACCAACAGTTTCAAAAATGGACTTCAAACTGACTTTTCCCACTCCATAGTAACGGTTGTTAAGGACGTAAACAACGGTTGCTATGGTAAATGTCGGAGCTTCGACGTTATTACTTCTTAGTCATCAACAGTTCCGAAAATGGACCTCCAACTGATTTTTCACACTCCATAGTAACGGTTGCTAAGGACGTAAACAACGGTTGCTATGGTAAATGTCGGAGCTTCGATGTTCTTACTTCTTAGTCATCAACAGTTCCAAAAATGAACCTCCAACTGACTTTTCCCATTCCCTAGTTACGGTTGCAAGCGATATAAACACCGGTTGCTAGAGACATCAACAATGGTTTATACGGGAAAGGTCTCTTTGATTGTTATAGAATCCCATAAATATACAAACCCAAATGATCATTTATCATGAATTATATGGGAACTTATCGAAAACACGCTAGCAACGGTTGCCATGGAATCAAACAACGGATGTTGCTGAAGACCGAACTCGGTTCACATCTGCCGGAGACCGACCTGTGTGCAAAATTTCAGGACGATCGGACCATTCCTTCGAAAATTAACGTACGACAAAAAAAGTCAGTCTGAAGCTGAATTTTGTATCTCCATAGCAACGGTTGCTAGGAGAATAAACAATGGTTGTTCCAAAATGAATGTCTTATCGATTCTCATCGATCATCGTCGAAAGAATTGGAGACCCATCGTGCATTGATGATGATTTTCGGAGCTTTTATCAAAAACACGTTAGCAACGGTTGCTAGAGAAATAAACAACGGAATTGGCTGAAAATTGAACTCGACCGAGATTTTGCGGCGACTAACCTGTGTGCAAAATTTCAGGACGATCGGACAATTCCTTCGAGAGTTATCGTACGACAAAAAAAAGTGCACGTACGTACATACGTACGTACGTACGTACGTACGTACGTACGTACGTACGTACGTACGTACATACATACAGACATTTTCGGATTTCCATGTTTTTCGACCCGTAGATTACGAAAATCGAGGTCCCGAAGTCCGATTCGGTGGGTCGATTTTTACCCCGTTACAAAGCTTTCTCTTTGAGAAAGCAATATATATTATTACAATTGAAATCTCATTTAATCTCTCTATCTCTCACACTGGACGATCCGTTACAATGCCGTAGATGTTCGTTCGAGAAATCATGAGTTCAACGTCTAGAAATGTCTAGGACAGAATCGAGTATAGAAGCGAACTGTTAAAATCGGTAAATTTTTTTTCATTAATTTAAATTTTTTGGGACTCAAAATATATGCTATAATCTCTTATAAACAACTCTATACACTGAATGTCGTATATATCTGGAGTCACCACTTTTATAATAGAAAATTAATTGTTCATGGAATATTTTCGTATAACATGAAATGTTTCTAGGCAATAAACACATAAACAAAATTTCAGATTTTTAGCTAATGGATAAGTAGGATAAAATTCGATCGCAAATTTCAACTAAATTAGTCTAATAAACCAATATGACATTTGATTCAAGATAGAAGCCACTAAATGTCGATATTTTTGAGTGAGACAAATTTCAAAAAGACCTCATCTCAAGACCGTGAATCAACAAACTTCTGATTGAAGAATAATCTGAGAGAATGTGTAAAATATTTTAAAGCAAAGTAAACTTCAATAAGGAATTAGAGAAAAGAGTGTTCATTTATATTGTTACTATTATGAGCATCGTTTCATACTTTTTCATCACTAGGGCAGCACTTGATACTTATATTTGGCTGAGAAAGAAAAGAGAAGAGATCAAATTTGCCAAAGCTCGTACAAGGAAACGCGTCGTGCCTAGGCGTTGAACACTCGGAAGCAATTGCTCGAGTTTTTACGAGCTCTACCAAGGCGCATTTAGTGCTTTTCAGAAACTGCGATCAGATATCCTATTCGGGAAGATGGCGTGGCACACGATTACGTACACTAGCGGTGCTTCAGTGTAGATATATTGGAGTGAGGTTTAAAAATTCAAAGTCTGAAACCTTAAATCTATATAGATAAAAAAAATAGAAAAAAAATATTTTAAAAATTCAATCAACAGTTCAGTAGAAATTTGAAATAATAACTCTGTAGTACTGGAGTGCAGTAAATTCTTTAGGAAATCGTGATGTATTCTAGCATATTTACTATCGAAAAACCTCAAACTTTTGAATTCGATAAGTTTTCATTTCCTCAATGTAAAACATGATTCATTGCCATCGAAGACACGCAATAATTCAAATTTACCATCTTTTCATTAAATACCCCCATTTCCAATCACAAGATGTATTTTCGTTAACAGACTGACAGGTGAGGACATTGAGTTGAATAAAATAATTCTGAAGTAGTTATTCTTGTGAACGTTTTCATCAAGTTTTAGCCGGAATGAATGTATGTTCGGTTATAAATAAGATGTACGATTTATGAAAGGTTACATTTCCAGCTGAGTTTTTTTGTGAAAAAATAATTATCTATGCATAATGGAATAAAATGAATCATTACTGGTCAATCTAAGATGGGTAAGACACATTTTTTAAGTAATCTAGTGATAGTATTATTGGTTACATAGAGAGAAAATTATTTAAAAAAAAAACAGCATTGAATCTACTTCCTACAGCAAACTGAAATTGCAGTCCACGGATAACATGTCATTGCATCGAATTATCATCTACACCTCCGCGAGGAATTTTCATTAGACGATTGGCCTTAGGTATACCAGTCGTATTTGCCATTGGCTTTTCGTGCGTGAAGAATATATCGAAGCCTACGGTTAATGGTGCTGTGACCCGGCTGTGTGGTGGCAAGCCTTCACGGAATAGCACCTCCCACACCGCAAATTGCCGTGAATTTTGCCGCTCGACACTTATCGGCCATTTATATACTCTTCTGAATTTCCACCTCACACCTGGATAACCTCGACTCTTCAACTTGCGGCACAGCCGCGAGCCATCCAGACGCATGCCTTCTGCGGCCACTAAGTACTAACAGTACTCTTTATATACTTGGACTTTTTGCTGGGATCCCTACAGGGCGTGAGAAAGTGAACTACTTGATGCCTGATGTGTGTTGAATAGTTTCAACTGGACCTGTTTCTTTCGCTACATCTTGATATAAATACAAGAAGACCTTTTCTGCAATTTAATGTCATCTCTCATGCAAAATTCATTCGTCAAATTGAATGAATTATTCAATTGTGAAAAGTTTTTTCACAATCCGATTGAGTGCTTGCGATGAGCAAATCCACAAATTAGTTTGCACACGCGAGAGATGAGACAGTTCATAATATATTCATACTGTTCCGTGGATAACGAAACCATGTTTTCCATGAAACAGTAAAAGTTACACTTTGTGAGTTACCTTTTCTCTCTCTGACAGTAAAGAAATCATATGAAACAGATGCAGAGAGAGACCCAAGTCTATGAGAAACGTCAGACGAAACGTGAAATCACCCAGAATCCCCATACGCCCGTAATAAAAACCATGTGAAAAAGAAATAGAAGCCACCACCCCATTATCCCGTATACAAATCGGCACGCGCGTAATGATAAGCATGGCCGCGCACAAGCATATAAACTTATTTATGCAGGCACTTGTTCGCACGAGCTGGCCGAACCTGTTGTCGATGAAAATAAAAACGAGCTCGGATGCACTTGGCCCCGTGCGCGCACATGTGCGGAGCGGGGCATCCGGCGCCGCAAAAATAACGCTGCTCGCGGAGGGGCACACGCACAATGGGACGGGGGGGTCGCTCGAGCCGAGGAGTCATCTTTCATCTGTAGACGCGGCACGCGCCAGTGTCGCATCTGGCAACTGCGACGGGGGGTCAATTGAAATTGCGAGCCGGGCCGGGTGAGCGAGTGGGGTTCGCGCCCCGACGACGCGCCGCCCCGGGGGTCGCGTGCGTCCGGACGATCCGCCGATGCTCACCGAGGGTGGATCTCGTCGTGCGCGCGCGCGGCGAACCGCGAACCGCGCGTTATTATGTCTGTGCGCGAGAATTTGTGCGCGACTCTTGCGCGAGACACGCGGCCCTGCTGCCGCTGCTGCGGACTTTTCGCGAGGGTGGCACCGGCTTATCTGGATTTTTCAAGTCTCACACTCGGATCCTACAATTCGTCGGATTACCGCTAATACCACTCGGATGTTTTGATGTAGAGTCTCTACGAGTATACCGTCATCGATTGGTTGTGTTCTTTCTCTTTTGTTGTGAAAATATTAAAAAAAACATGATAATTACGGGGAAAAAAATCACTTACCCAGATGTAAATCTTCAACTTTATGTTGTATTAGAAACTACCTCCATTCCAAACTGGAATAACTGTACCCTGTGAAGTTTGAATTCAATATAAATAGTTCCCCGTCGTATATTTCAAGGCGCTTTGAAACACCTGCCAACGGAATAAACAGTATTGAAAAAGTTTATACGATAAATGCCCTGGCGGGTCCTTTTCTCGGCATAATTAAATTAAACGCCATAGGGAAGGACAGCAATAAAAAATTGCTCCATAATAAATGGCCTACACACTACTATTCTCGCAGTTCTGGGACATTAATAAACTTAATTGCCTGCATTTTATGAAAACTCAACGCATCCCGTGAGACGCGCACATTTGCCTACTTAACCCTTCATCTCTGAGCAATCTTCGCTCGGCAAGTGAATAGACAATGAATATGCTCAGCAGCTAATTTACAGTCGCAAATACTTCGACTGTTTTGAATCATGTTAATATGAAATTTCGGAAATCTTCGTGGACATCGGTATGGAACTATGAAATTACATAAGTATTGTAACCTGAGAATTGGGACATTTTTTTCCAATTTTGATACAATTTTTCAAAATAGTTGTGGAATTCTCTATAAAAAAATATAGCATCTTCCTGTCCAACTTTTCATAAAATTTATAAAATCGTCACCACAAACAACTATACGCATGAAGAACATCTGGGCAGATCCTCGAACTGGACTGAAGTGTCCGGGAGCGCCAGGTAAGCCAGCACGGATTGGCCAAGTCGGCACTCGTCCCTCTTTCCTATACGTGACCCATCCACTGTGTACCTTGCGGTTCGCCCCTTTCTGACCCATCACGAGCCGTGCCTTACGGTGTGTCCCTCTTCGCGCGAGCTTTTCCCATCGTAGTCCCTTTCAACGAGCTCTCCCGGACAGAAGATCAAGCGAGACACGACGTCTGGCACTGACTACTCCTGATTAACTCGAAAGATCATCCGGGAAAACTTCTCTGCGGGAAAAGTGCACCGGCCGAGGAGTTAAAAAGCAAATAATGGAAGGAACGATAACAGCCTGAGGCGAGGCGGTCCGAGAGTGCCACTACACCCATAGACAGGAATTAGTAGTCCGTAAGGAGGTAGCCGCCGGATAAGAAACTGTTCTGTACTTTATTTTTCTTCGGAAGTGTCCGCACACGGCTTCTCCACTCCCTCGTGTCTCGCAGCTTTCCTTCCTTTCCATTGCTTTTTTTGATCACCACCTTCTTACTTTATCCCACGCTGCACGGTGTTCTCGAACCCAACGTTGTCCGAGGACTGTGGCTGCAATGGGGGAGAGAGAGGGGCTACCTTACAAACGGCTTTTCTTCCTTTATCGTTTGTCGAGATTTAAACGTTTATTATTGATGATGTAGAAGCGAACAAGGGATAGAGGAAGAGAGAAAAAAAAGGAGTTGAAATGGCTTGAGAGTTGTTTCGAGCGTAAGTGTCATCTATATTCGACTATTTGTACAGATTGGGAAAAGCGATTGCGATAACGTTCTACTCTGATAAATAATGCGCTTTGTTTGTAGTATTAATATCGGCTTCCGAGCTGCTGGGCTTCTTAATGACGGAATAAACAAGAAGTTACCGCCGATAAAGAAGTTTGATAATGCGCGCAACTCTCGCGTATAAATTATCGGGGACACTGAGGTCATAATATTGGAAAATCCTTCGACGAAAATGATATAGCTAACTGTGATATAATTGATACAAAGAAGTTTGGAAAAAAATTGACAGGGTAGAGGCACATTATCGGGCACGGAAAAAATAGAACAGGATAATTAAGAATTTATCGATGAGAAAGCATTCAATAGTAATTTTTCATTCGACTCCGCCGATAGTTTATCAAGAAACTCATAAAAGTCAATAAAAGACTCCAAGAGCCATTAATGCTTGTTCATTACAAAAAATAGAATGTGCAGAACCAAAGATACTTTTAAACGGGGATGATGATGCGAAACCAATTGTATAGAATAGTTTGCTGGTCGGTCTGAAATTTTTCTAATCAAGCCAAATCCAAAAGATCGCAAGCAAAAACTAAGCCAGATCAAACAGGTTGATTGGAGCGAGGCTGCCGGGCGCATTGAAAGTAGCGCATTCCCTCAATTTCCCCCAGTCGACACACAACAGCAACTTTGTTTTTATCAAAAATTACAATTACGCCAGGCTCGCTTTGGGAGAAGTTTCATTCACCCCGGGAGTGGCTAAAACTAACCGATGTACTTTCAATCGACAAAGCCATTAGAAAACGTTAAAGCGAGTAAATCGCATTACTCGTGGGGAGGAAGAGGAGAGCCGAACGGGCAGCGGGCTCGATATTTGCGAGGGAGGTAAGAGGGAAGGAAGAACTCCGAGAGAACGATTCGTTGCGATGAACTTTATTGCTGCTCGTTTGAAAGTTTCCCAAACGACTCTCGAGCAGTGCTCTCTTGCGCCCCCCCCCCCCTCACCTCACATGTACTCCTTTTTCGCTGTTACGGGTTTCGCCTCTTCGCCAAAGTCCTCGCGGAAAACTTAATATAAAGAGATATTAATCCGGGGCTGAATCGAGAATTCGCAAAGAGGAAGAAGCTGCGAAATTGCAGTGTCCAAACGGTATTTATTGTCGCGTCTCGATAAAACTTGGCGATACAACACGTGCGGCTCAGTGACTCCCAGTCTCCGGGCATGCAACCAGTATATTGCCACTGAATCCATCCTGCTCTTTTTTTGTTATGGAAAAACTTTCGAGCACGCGCGTATATCCAGACTAGCTGAACCACTGGCGTCTGACTGTTGCGAGCACCAGCAGGGGAACATAACCGTGTCTATCTCAGCATTTATGATGGTAGGCAAAACCATCGGGAACTTTCTAATACGGAAACTTCATTATTCCGACTAAAATAAGTCAAACAAAGAATGTCCCTTATTTTTTCGCGAGAATATTATTATGTGGGCATTTTAATGAGAGAATCCATTTTTGAAACGGTAATCGAGAAAAGAGAGTAAAATCACACCGACCTTGTAGCGAGAATGAGGGAGATGGAGCGAGGAAAACTTTGAGAACGAGGAGGGTTCACTACTGTTCTACTACGCGCAAGCCAAACAAGTGGTGTTTTCTCTTCTTCTTTCTCTTTCTGACACGAGCGACAATTTTTTGCTGGGTACAATTGAGAAATAAACAACTTTTGTCGAACATTTTTTTCTGTTGATGTCGTAGTTTTTACGTTACGAGCAACTGCGCTTATTGATACTAAATTTGAATGTTTTCCCGTGAAAACAGGAGTTAGATACTCATCAAGTATATACATATAACAAACTTCCTCGTGCTTCAAGTTTCCACGACGAAATTATATTTTTCGCTAAATATTTTGCCACAACATTGTACAACCATCCGCCAATGAGAATAGGGCATCTTCCAGATCAATGCGAGATTTCGGCCTCGCAGGAATTTCGCGTACTCGTGTGTGTTGGCGGCTAAATTTTCAGTATCCAGTTTGGGCGGGTTATCAAGTAGTTGGACGGCGAGACTCATCTTCATCTGTCGTTTGTTCAGGCCGGCTGGGCTGGCGGCGCGCGGGAGTCGGGACAGAGGGGCGGGACGCCGGAGCGCGGGGCCGATTTAATTCATTTACCAGTATAGCAGGCGGGAAGTGGAGGACGCCGGCCACTAGTTCAGCCAGGCAAACATCTGCGCGAACTCTTGCGGGGGATATATGTACACGCTGGCCCATCAACGCGACCCTTGGGGACGAAGGAGCCCAGGATGACAAGCACCGGCGCGCGGCTCTCGCTCGATTCTTCTCCGTGAGAAAACGACCGATTCTCCGTCCCACAGAATGCCAAATTGCGAATCTGAATTGCAAAGCCGCGCACCGTCAGACTTTTCGGCCCGTCGAGCGACAAGTGCGCCCCAGTGTATTTATGATTGCGCGAGAGATGTGCGGACATATGCGCAGGCAGTTCGCGCGCGCGCGACTTGATGACCTGCGGTCACGTTATTCTTACTTCTGCTCAGGTGCCTACGGCAGGCAGAATTGTTTTCAAAGTGGCAATTTACTGCATTATAATATATTTAACTGGGTAAAAATAATTTCGGTTCTCAGCTAGAATTTTTTTTGAAAAAGTGTGACTCGAGCATGCAAAAAACATTTGCATTTAATGAACTTACCGGAAGTAAGCCTGAGAAATGCAAGATGAATATGTACATTTAGACTTATACTGCTTTAAAACAGTCGTTTGGAGTAAAAAAAACCGGCCGGTGTTGCGACTTGCGACTAAACGTCATTTTTTCAGAGGTACCAACATCATCCAAGTTCTACTACTTGAGCCAGTAAGCGAGCGCATTATGAGATATCATATATATGTGGACCATTTAAGGGAACTGAGCATACAAGGTAGACTTAACTCATAATTGACACATTCTATTACAAACATTCTTTCAGAGTATATCTATTTTTTCCCCTCCCCAAGATTCCCCACGTTGGATCTGGATTACGAGGCTTCCATCCAAAATTCCATGTAAAAACCAGAATAACTTGAGCGAAGAGTCAAAAGTTTGCCCGCGAGTACGTGTGGCTTTTTATGATGCACCTCGTGGTATTTCAACTCTGCTTCGTATATACCTATGCATTTGTCAAAACGACCATTTGGAGCCTAGTATACATGCACAGGGGTTTCGCGCTTTATTGTTTATATTAGCGAGAAATTAGTCGGGCGAGCGTTGCGCGTATAAACGTCTTTATGCCTCGGAGGATGGACGCCCGGTCCGTATAACCGGCAGCTGCCCAGAAACTCGTACTCGGATCCAGCGCGATGACGAGCGGGATAATTACGTCGGAAAGGTCCGAACGCACATAACACTTGGTGCAGCATGCACTTGTAGAAAATGTGGAGGTGAGCGCGGGTTAAAGCTATTTCGAATGAGATAGAGGGAGAAAGAGAGAGAGAGAGAGAGACGCTCATGTATATACTCGTATCTCATGAGATTTGTTCAATTATTCAAGGCAAGCTGTGAGCCGATCGAGATATAAGTAATCCATGCATCTAATAAAATTGAATTTTTAGACAACTCCAATAAAAGATGTTTTCCGTTTTCTAATATTAATTCCAAGATACTGCAGATTATTTTAGCTCACTTGGCTGTTTCAATAGCAATGGAACGAATGCGGTGAAGTGAACAACCAGGTAAAGTATCTGTTACGGCTTACAACTGAGTACTACGGGTAATAATGATGGTCTCGAGAAAGAATTTTCTCACATTTATTCTCTTGCTAGGACTCTATACGTCGGACTCCGTTACGCGGCTTTCTCACCAAAATAGATAGCGCCAGTCTTCTTCTGTACAGTCTGCAATTGCCGCCACCGCACCGGAATATTCGAAAAATTTCCCCTGCGATTGTTTGTTTATAGACCCTACTACTTTTCTTGGTTCTCCATTTGATTTAGAGATTTTACACATTGAATAATGCGAATGATAAGAACGATATATATACATAGTATTGTTATAATATGCGTTAACGGAATCAACGCAACAAAACCGCTCTGTAGACATGTTGAGAGCTTTAATTTAAAAAGCAATGTAGTTATTGTTGGTGAATATTTATCAATCGCTTGTACAAAAAGAAAACTCCCTAATGGACACATGTTTTAGTAAAGTTCTATGCCACATATTTCATATTTCGTTAACTAATTTCTCCGATTAAAATACCACTGCGATCCTGAGCATCTGTTTGTATGGGTTAAGCATAGCCTTTTTATTGTTGTTTATTCATTCTTCTTTGAACTCGAATATTTGTGATCGGAGTTCAATTTATATTTCGATAACAAATGAAGTTTTCATTGGTCAAAATCAGTTAAAACTGAAGAATTTGTTAACTTGGAAGTAAATTTTCTCGTATTCGTCCAGGTCTTTGATTCCCACTTTGAAATACTTCATTTTTTCACCCCTCTATTTTAACTCGGGAGAATTTCATGTTGGAACGTCAAAAATGATTATTAAAACGATAATATGTTTCTCTCGTAATGAATATTTCCCTTTTACTAGACAAATAACCTTCAGTACTATACCGTAATATTGAATTTGACATATATTTCATACAAATAAAATGGCAAAGATTTTTGTGATTTTGCGCCACGATTATCTAGATGCGTTTTTATTAAAATTTTCTTCACTGTTGGAGACCGTGAAAGCGACTTCTCTTTTCCTGCTTCTCCGAAGTGTAAAGATAAAACGGACAACTTGTGTCACTCTGTTTTCAGCTTCTATATACTCGCCAATTCCATTATTTCCTCTTTTTTCTGCCACTTCACAACTTTTTCCCTCTCCTATTATCTTACTTACTTGTTCATTCAATTGCTTGATTTCTCACTCTCATTTCTCTGCTTTCTAATTTTTTTATGACGTGTTATTTTCTTTTTTTTTCTACTACATCCATTTATCAACTTGACTTTATTCATTAAGTTGCCTCATCGATCTTGTCTGACTTTGTTAAGCACAATCCTTCACTTTATGTCACTTGTTGCAAAAATAACTTTATTTTCCCTCGAAACTGTGACATGAGATTTCCGCGTTTCACGGAATAAAAATCAAAATTCATAATAAATTCGAGGATTATTGAAGTTGCTGAAGTGTCATAAATTAATCGAAGAATATTTTAATAGCTGCAGTTATTCTAACATATCAAATATTCATCTCTTTATTTTATTAAAAACTGGAACAGTCGGGAGTGCGTGAGTGGTAGTAAAAGCGTCTTTTACGTTGCAAGCACGCTTTTGCAGAGAGACCCCGACTTTGAGGGGCTCGTAGCGGTTTATAACCGTTTACATGCCATACTGGCCGATTGCTCCGAATGACTTTCCGAGTTACGATCCGCTTACTCTGCAAAGAGCCGAGCCGCGCAAAGCAGAGTTTGCCGATCCGTCGATCGAGCCAGAGTAACAGCCCAGCGACACGCGATAAAGCGATCGCCCAGCTGCTCCTTCACCATAGACACTTTCTTCTGAAATACCCATACACTGTTCTAGGTAAGTGACAAATGGATAAGAATTAACTTTTTCCTATAACTATCTAGTAGCTTTTGTGATGACTGATCATAGAGATGCTACAATCGGACTGTTTTTTTAAAATTGACAACAAGTCACTGAAGTAAAATATAATTAATTCAAAACGCATTGGAAAAAATATTTCGTCTTTAAGTACAATTTATATATATATATAAGTATGTTACTAAAATGAAAGAGTCATAGTGAATGATTGAATACATTCTACGAACCATTTGTATTCTCGAATTGTTCTTAAACGACAATGGAATAACAGGATTACTTTAACAAAATCCTCTGTTTCGCCATGGCAATATACAATAGCAATCCAATCAATGTTACTGGAAAAGTCAAGCAGAGAAAGAAAATTCGTGCAAGCGTATAGGCAAGAATGGAGAGAAAATGAGCGAGCGTGAGTATCCCCGTGAGACTTTGAATCGGTTCTTTTATCGACGAATCTAATGCAATGAATATTAATGGGTTTGAACGTCATTCAATCGGATCTAGGCCACTGCCGCCTTTGATGCGCTATTGAAAGACGTAATTTCCCAAGTACGTATAACACGCTCCACATTCTGGTGGATTCAATGCCAGATTCACTATTGTAAAAAAGCGATAATTCGATCGACGACAAGAATTCCCATATACATTGTGCAAGTGTATTCTTTGTACTCTGGTAAATGGTGAATTTATAATTTGAACGTTGCTTTCTTTACCCTACTCCCCAAGGAGTGGGTGAATTTGAACAATTTTCCCTGACGAAAGATTGACCAAATTTTTTAATCACTTTCGAATTCTTTACTTGATCTATACAGTCCGAAGAATTCCCAGAATTGCCGGAAATAATTACTGACTCAGACCACACTCATACGTTTGAGTAAATCAAAAATCTGCCGAAAAGCCCTGTGGCATTTCCCGGACAGTATAGTGCACCGAGCATCCAAGCAATTAGCCTTGGGCGAGCTTTGAACTATGAAATCTGCTGGTACTGCTCGATTATCGGCTCGCCACCTCATCAATAACCCATTAGGGATTTTTCAAATTAATGAATTGGTATAACGACCGCGAATATAAATGCCGGAATGCGGCCGGTTTCGATCGATAATCCAATATAACCGCGCGCGCATTCTCATCTCCGAGCTGCAAAAATGTGTCGTGCTATATCGCGCGCCGTCGAGCTCGCGAAATGCAATCTTCGGATTAGACGCCGCATAATTGACGCAGCCGTTAAAACGTCGCGCCGCACCGCGAAAGCCGAACAAGTTGACGCT
The DNA here is from genome assembly GCA_020882685.1 of Aphelinus atriplicis. Classification (NCBI taxonomy): domain Eukaryota; kingdom Metazoa; phylum Arthropoda; class Insecta; order Hymenoptera; family Aphelinidae; genus Aphelinus; species Aphelinus atriplicis. Next base: position 17,468,726 of record CM037074.1, on the reverse strand, counting down.
TAATAAGCAGCCGAGCGTGAAGTGGCTCTGAAATTTCTCAGCCGCGGCGAAACCGTGATGGAATAATTGTGGCAACAGATGCTGGCTTATACCTCATAAACTATACAGGCAAAGGTCGCCGACCAAACTGCCACGCGTAGATTGGTTCAATATGTATGTGTATCTTTTTGTGTATGTGTGGGCGTGCGCATCTATCTCGCTCACCCTTGGCGAGTCCACCGGTGTCTCGGGCACACGGATCGCCCGGTGTCGTTAGCGTCAAACCCGGCTCGACGAGACAGCCGATAACGCGGCGAAATCGAAGAGAGGAGTTTTCCGTCACCCTGGGGCCTGCAGCCTTGGTCCTCCCGTGATTTCTATCCCGGCTCTGGAGCGCGCCCCCACAAGCTGTGGGGTAGAGAGAGCTCCTCGATACCCACACAAGCGAGTGTAGCATTGCCGAGTGGAGGGGTACAGATAAGGCCGGCCGCTCTTGGGCTCTCAATAATGCCAGCTGGAAGAGGGATGTATTGTGTGGCAGAAATGACGCCGCGCGCGGCCCCGATTATCGATCGAGCGCGCATGTGCTGCGTCGCGCTATCTGTATATACCCTGTGGATGCGACGCGATTGCATCGCATTACGCGCGATACTTCGAAATTGGATGTGGAAACATGTGGTGCACGAATTAAGGCTTGACCGTTGAGTAATATGAGATCATTTTGGTTTGTGATTATTGCGTCAAGCATGCAGCAGCAGCCTCGTATTCTATATTTCCCCGTTCCACATATGATGATTGATCATAACTCAAAGCCAAACTTGTAATGCAAGTTCACTCATGAATTAACTCACAAACTGACAACATACACATAAATTGATTAATGACAGCTATTGAGATTCCATTAAAAACATACGACATGTTTGTGAATTTTAAAAATCCATACTCCTAATACGTTGAATTCAGCTCAACCAAATAAATTGCATACTGTCATTGCGCGTACCTCGTGCTTTTCCGTTAGAGGATACTCTCTGATTCTTTTCTCTCTTTTTGAGCCGTCTAATACGCAGATCAGTATGCCCTCAAATCTGCATTCATCATTCCCCCCTTGATTCCCCATTTGTTGCCCTGCACCGAGTGATATTCAAATTGGTCTGTGATGTGATGATATTCGTGCTTCTATGTATGATTCAATATGGCTGTAATACATGTAATATCGCATTAATTCACCAGCCAACGAAGTGCTTCTATTTTGATTTCCGGCCTAGTAAAGTATACTAACAAATTTTCCTCTCGTCCTTCTATCGATAATCATAATCGAGATCAAGTGCTTATGATCTGTAAATAAAATTGACACAACTGATATAATCCTATCCTAACATATGAAGAGATTATCAATCAACCAACAACATAAAAGTTGAGTGCACTAACTGCATATATATACTTATCAACTAACAATAAGTTAAACGAATTCATATAGATTCTCAATATTGATAATGATTGCTATCAAGTAGACTAGGATGAAACCTTTATAATACTTTCCTGTCTACTAAAACTATCAAAAATATCAATCAATATAAATTGAACATAATATATCTCATAAATACCTCAGATACAATTCATAATACGCACATATTCACGAACAACTACTTATTTACCATATCGGTTTACAAATACACTGAGGGGGAAAACTTTTTCTCAAAATCTCGACTTTGTCTTGATTACAAGTGTACCGAAACGTTTGAGCAAGTTAGTTCCATTATATATCTATATATCAATGATATTTTATTGAAATACATTTCATTGGTTCGATAGTTTTCCTTGATGTGAATTTTTTTGAGCGTATCTAGTGGCCAATTAATATAGTCATCCAATGGGCGTAATCATACATGCATATATAAAAAAAAGAGGTTTTGTGTTCCTCTAATATCGTCTCTCATCTTCGTCGCTTAATTCCGTACCAATTGAATATTCTGCCAATACACTATGAGAATCCATCATTCTAGCGCTTTCACATGTAGACATCTCTTGCTGACGACATCAACAAAGGTTTCGAAGAGCCCACTTATTACGCTCTATACGTTCGACATCGATCATCTTCGTCGCGCGATATCCCCCTTTTCTTACCGGAAATTATTCCCTCCAAAAGTTTCTGATGACATCATTCTATCATGAAACTCCTCTATGTCGTAGATTCCTTGATAAAATTATTTTATTACAGAATTTATGACAAGAAGAGCTATCGATTCTCTTTCATACGTTGTAGGGTAATTCGTTCCGATCAGTATCATGATATCAAAATTCATTCAACGATTAAAATTTCATGTGCGGAGGTGAGTTTTGATGAAATTCAGATTCGTCTTGGAAAAAATCAAGTTTCCTTTCGCTTTCAGATAAAATGAGCCTATACGAAAATGTAAATGAATAAAACATGAAACGTTCAAAACCTCAACCTCACAAATGAGTTAGCATTTTATGCTGTAGAATATTCTTTTTCAGGAACCAAGAAATGTGAAACACACATGCAAAAACAAGTAACTATGGGCACAAGGCAATATCAGTATCTCACATGGATGATGGATCTAATCGACAAGAGTTGTCACGATTTTCACAAGCTTTAATCCATTCAATTTCCATCAACACCTTACAGTCGGTCCCCGGTCCATCAAATTGAAAGCTCCGTCTGTCGGTAATCTCTTTATTCACCAAATCTACTTGCGCGCATTCGAAATCGGCAAAAGTGCGTCGTTCGCAGGGCCGTTGATGCGTCGTCGGGGGCAATGATATCCATTATCTCGGTGCAGTTGGCGCGTTCCTTTGCACAACGTGTTAAATTCCTGATGATGCTCATGCGCCCGGCCGGGGGTGTGCGCGGGGGTATGGAACATTGAATGCGTGTGAGCTCGCGAGCATATTGGCGGTCTGGAGCTTTCGACTGTAGCAAGGTTCTGCACTCCCCCTCCTCTCTGGCCCGCGCTTACCCCTCTGGCTCAGGCTGCCGCTGTCTCGTCCTCCCTCGAGAGCATCACGTGAGGGTTTACAATGCTAAGTATCTAAAGTGCTCGTACGGCCGTATCAGTCTGCAGATCATGTACATTCTAGAATAGCTCCAAATACCGTTGACACACTTAACATTTGCAACGTGCTTTCCTGGTCGATTTGCCACCAACAACTTGCCCGAGAATTCGTGAATTATGCACTCTCGCGTTGAATATATAAATAAACAACGTACCTTCGTAATAATATTGTTATGCAGCTTTGTATTTTCTGATGGGAGATGTCGGAATTGAGATAAATTATACCGATCGTTTTCGCATTTTATCGGGAGTGTAATGCCGACGAATGCGATGTATGACTAAGCGTCGTATAAGTATAATATACTTTCTTCCGATTCAGCAATTCGTCTATTCGGACCAACATAATATGTACACTTATTATCTATGAGTCGGCTTTAGTCATTCATCCATTTATAGTGAAGCAGTACAGACCGTTGCAGAGCAATGATTTTTTAAACAATTGTAGTTCTATAGAACAACATTCGAGATAAGTCAAAAGTACATAAAATAATAATGTTACCACAAGTAAAATGAAATCTGTCCACTGCATCTACGGAGACATAACAATCTTAACGACGCGTTAAACTAGATGGGTACGCTGTCCGCTTACGGTACGAATAGAGAAGCTTCCTTTCGTTAAAGCAGGACTACTTTGTTTGCGAGAAGCGCGAGCACGGGAGAATAAAGCCAAGTCGTGAGCTTCGTGTTCCTTGCCATTACTGAAGCCTTTGCCGACGCTGCTCGACCTTACGAATAATGCGCAGCGGCGGACAATTATAAGTGATTTGTCAACGTCTCGCAGCCGGGACTCGTTTATTGAATGTTACGCCACTTTTAAATACGTGAAAAATGATTGCACTTATAACTAAATGATATTCTTTTCTCTTCCGTAAAAGTAGAAGAATATTTTCAGTATGTCAGTTTCTCATATTATGTAAACTGCGTAAGCGAAAACCTGACGATCCATAATGGAGGATCACGTTCACTTATGGTTTTGTATAAAATTTTAAATATATAATAGTTATAAACCTATGAATATTTATTCTCACGTCAATGACTATACAATATAACCTATACATTTTCAGAAAAATGGCCAGTGCTTTTTCCACGCTATTACCGCTAATTTTAATAGTATTTATTTGGATCGATAAGATTCTATTCAAAATTGGATTATTTTGTTTTCTTTAAAAATTCCTAGCGGACTGAGTTAAATCTAAGTAATCACAAATGGATCATCAAATTTTTCACCGAACTCGATGTGAAACGATTCATTCACCCGGCAAATGATTCCATCACAGGATTTCAAATCATGAATACGAGGGGCATATTGCATGACTAATCATTGAATTATCATATCAGACGCTTGGATAAATTGAATTAAATTCATTTAATTGTGAAATTGAATTATTCATAACTCATTAGAAGGGTTATTAGTAATCACTCACTCTACTGGTAGAGCTATGATACTATAATAGCTATTCCCAATATAACATTTTTCATTTACAAGTTATAGTCTACACCTTTGAGAAGCATCAATTTATTGACACCTCACATTGTCAAGAAAATAAATAAAGAAAAGTTTGCAACCCATGTTTTTATCATATAAACCTAATCAAATTGAGGATGTTCGCATAGATTAGAAAACTCATCTCATATAAAATGTAAGATTACTCGTGTTCTTTGAAAGAGAAAAATCTTCAGAGAGTAGAAAGTGAAGCGTAAATTAAACTCTAGAAGCGTTGTTACCAAGCCATCAACTTCAAGAGTTTTGTCATTGAGTGTTCTAAACAACGAGGCAATTAATAAAACTTGATTAGGGTCTGCCATCTGGGGAACATAAACACGGGATGCACGCTATATTTCAGTTATCCACCTTGACGCTCCGACGTCTCTACGATAGCATTCGATGAAGTCATTATATTAGTGGGAGGGTGAGCCCGAGCGCGCAATGGCTTCGTGCAAAACGGCGCACGGAGAGGGTAATTGAGAGAAGGCGCAAACGCGCCCTTAATATTGCTTTATAATGCTTCTGCCAGGCCAGTCATTTTTCAGTCGAACCCTCTCTCGGGCTTAGCTCGGATGCCACTCGTTGCCCATTTATAATTTTGTCGGCTCGCCTGTGGTCTGTCGGCAAACAATTTCGCCTTCTCTGTACCCTCTCATTTGTCTTTGTATTCTTTTTTATTCTCCTGGAATTAAGACCCGAGCACTCATGAACTTTTTGGAACCATCGATTGTGTTCAAAAGACTAAACGGGAATTTACTTCCCTATACTATGAAGTCAATTTTACGATCAAAATACACGGATCGATATATAACGTCTATACTCATTATGTTTCTTTTTTATTCTTATGAAAATATAAACGGTGCAAGACTCTTTTTCTCGGGTAATCAAGTATTGCCTGCTTATTTTTTGAAAAGATAGCGAAAACTTCGAGTCGACACTTCGGCAAATCCGTGCCGGACTTGTAGAACGATGAGAGAGGCCATCAAGTTGAAATTATCCCGAAATACATCTTACACTCGATCTCATAATTTTGGCGGGCCGGCGAAGCGAGGGTCGAGTTTTTTTGTCTTTGAAACGGAGACATCACGGGCGGAGCCGTCACGATATAAAACTTTCGCGCGAACGCTCTCGTACCCCTCAGTGACTTCCCTAAATAATTTCGAGATGCCGGGCGTAGGAGGAAAGCAGAGCGGGGGGAGTGGCGTCTTATCGCTTTATGGGGCATGCTTCCCTCTCTAAAGTAAAAGGCGGGAGATGCACCCGAGTGATCCGTGAACGGAGGTCGGGCAGGCCAGCGCCGAAAAAAGGGCAGGCGCCGCGATACGATACGTCTCGTTTGCTTTGAGGCGAAGTTTCGCGCGGGACTCGGGTTTAATCGGTCAGAAAGTCAGTGCGCTTGGGCGAGTTTTGTGTTTGCCTTTCTCCTCTTTTCAAAAATGATAAATGATTGCAATACTCACTCCGAGTTTGCGTTGTAACGTATTGTGAATATTAGATTTATTGCATTTTTCGGAAATATGCTGCCTTGTACATGCTTGAACCAATGTGCATCTGCTCGACGTAGCTTATAGGATTGGATATTAATGATAGTGTTATCTAACGTGTTTCGGAATATAGTGTCAAATCACCAATGCAGCAGTACGCATAATATATTCATTCGAGTACTGGTAGTGAACAAGTTTCTTAAATCTTAATCATAAGTATTATCATCTCATGAATTTCAAACAAGAAATTTCTCCTGCCCTTCTCTCTCACTTAAGAGAAGGGATAAATGATTCTTAGCACGTTTAAGAATTGCTGTGAAAAACCAGAAGCCCCGAGATGCACTCGGCTCATCATGCACTTTCGCATTAAGCAAGAGGAATGTACAATAACTAAAGCCATTAGTAACTGGGTTGGTAAGACAAACAACCTGTACGTGAAATCAAAATACAGCGGAGGTAAGCGGTGCGCGCGTGAATTATGCAAAAGAATAAGGAACTCATTTGCGCTGCCGTGAATGTATTGTCGTTTCGTAGGTGCTAAAAATTCTATCTTTCACTGGGGCTTAATAAAATCAGAGGTGTGCGCTGCACAGTCACACGCGCATGCAGTGCACGCATGCTGCAGACCGAGCCGGGAGAAAAGGAGACTGCGAGCTAAATGATGTAGGAGGCAATTTAAAGGAACACACGCGCGTTTATGCCAATCTCGCGCAAGACGCCGGGGCGAAAAATAAAAGATAGAAAAAACCGCGCGCGAGCAGGAGAATATGCCTCTCACGCGCCGCCGCTTGAGAAATAACCCTCAAGACATTAAGAACGGCCACTGTTCGTCTCCTTTTGTTCTCGTTGCGCGAATGAAAGAAAAGCTCTTGGCTGCAGAGATCCGCGGAAGGAGAACGGCCCGCGTCGCCACGTGTATATATAGGCAGGAAAGAGACGCGCATAATAGGTGGAGGAAATATGGTAGCGGAGTGGCAGCAGTGAAAAACAAGCGAGAAAAGACGTTGAACATCAAGCCGGTTGACGAGCCTTCCCTGGTTCGCGAGGGAGAAAGTGAGCCGCTATAGTGAAACTTCAGGGAAATGCTGTGGGGGCTGTATCTCTGTATAACCACACGAAATATGGTACCACAAACTAGGGTTGTTTTAGGAACGGATTTTCGCGGGCGAATAAAGAGACGAGGGGATCAAGAAGAATCGAGATTTACAACCGTAATGACACGAAGACAATGTCGTATAAGAACTCATGAATGGGATATCAAGGCGATGATCAAAGGACGCACAGAACAACGACGGTAAATCGAGAATATTGGGAGCCGAGGAGAGAGAGAGATATGAAAGTTGGGGTGCGTACATCGCGAGGACACGATCGAGAGCGAGGAAAACGAGGAGGCAAGGAGACAAAGAGGGGAATCGCCTGGAGAATCCTTCAAGCAGCATCTCTCGGCGCAGGCGCTCGTTATTTTTTCCCTTCCGCGCGCGGTACGAGTGCATTTTTTCCTCGACAACTTCGTTATACCTTCCGTCACGCAAATCTGGCGGACGAGCCGTGGCCTGATATGCATACAGGTCATCTTGGTCTCGAGAACTACGCGGTGATTTATTCAGAGAGTAGTGATGATACCGGTGACGGGATTACGCTTGCATTGGTTTTTTTTCTCGCTCTGCCGCCCCGTCTCTCGCGGCGATGACTCCGCCCGAATGGGAAGTGCTGTAATAAGACTGAATAAAAGATCTCACGTAATGTTTCTCATTTTGTTTACTTGCTAACTTTGTTGATGGAACGAGCTCGTGCTTTTGGTTCGGAACAATCCAAGATATGGTTGTTAGATCAAAAGAACACGGAATGTTTTCGCTCACATATAGTTTTTTTTAGCACAGACGAAAGTAGCTCGAATGCAAATGATATACAGGAAAAACCACAATCAGATTCAGCTTCAGCCATGAGTACTGGCGTCGATCTAGACTAATTACGTAAATAGTTTTCGCAGAATCACACAGTTACAACTATCATTTTAAACGACACGATGTATGTCTGACGAAGAGAATCTATGTAGCCAGAAGAGAAAACAAGTTGGCAACATTTGCCACGCGGAGTGGGGCTTTACTTTCATGGCTACCCGTCTCGTCAAAGCATTTGAGCCACTTGAGAGAGCGAGAGAGAGAGAGAGAGAGAGTAATGTTCTCGAGAAACACTTTCACCCCTAACTCTGCCCCTGAGTCTTAGCGCCCATTCGAGAGTCCGTGGCTCTCACAAAATTGAATGCAAATACACGCGCGGAGCAATAATACGGTCCGGGCTTTTCCCCCCCAAGAGAGTAGTCCCACGTGGTTTGTTTGTTTAGTCGCTCCGAGTCACATCTTCATTCTCTGTGCATACGCCCGTTGGATAAGTCTCGGAATCGAAAAAAGGCGGCGGAAAAAATGCTTGGAGTAGTCACTCCAGAGAAAGAGACAGAGCGAGGGGTGCGTCTGATAAATATACAGGCGCGTGAGTAGGCTGAATTTCGGGCGGGTGGTGGGTGGGGGGGGGGGGAGTTTTGCCAACGAGCGGCTCATTATTAATTCAACGCGAGACTAACCGGAATTACTCTCAATGCAGACCGGGTCCATGCAGATTAAACGAGCGAGCGCCTGCACATCCCTCTTGCCTCGTCTGCGTCGTCCGCTCGCTGCGCGCTTTGAGCAGTCGACACTTTGGTCGAAGCTTTAGCCGGGGCTTAGGCGGTGCCAAGTGGTGCTAAGCGCTGCTCATTGTCCACGAGGGATGGCTCCATTTCAACGTGCGATTTAATGCACGAGAGCCGCCGCCGCCGCCGCACCTCCGCGCCACCAATGCTGAATTACAATTCAATTCCCCGCCGATCCATACCTCTGGCTTTGTTTTCCGCGTGAGTTATTTTGAGCAAGGCGTTGTCGCAACTAATTCGCCTGAGCCGATCAAACAAGAGACGGACGTTCAACACGGTATAACTATGTTGATCGGATACTGGGTTTATGCACTTTTGAGCTGTAACGGAGAGTTATAAAATGATACTATAATGGAGAATAGAGTCAACAAATTTTTAATATTATTATTGTTGAATGGGTATTATTTAAGGTAGGTTTACCCAATTTGCGCTACCCTATTTCATATAAATATACCCGCTTCTGGAGCAGCATCGGGACACGGAATGGTTGTACAGAATAATGACTAATTTTTTCTGTTTTTCGGTAATTTCACCAGAGTGAGACATTTTTTAATACTCTAAAACTTGGCTAAAAACATTGGAATCAGTGCTACTTTAGATCTCATGACACCCTTACAAATTCTCTATATAAAATTTCCACTTCATAATTTCTTAACTAAATTCGCTATCAATCTATACTTGTTCGCACTAACGGCTGGGACAGAAAAATACTACTTTCCCTAAGACTATCGGAAAATTTGTCACATTTTCCGATAGTCTGGGAGTTCGAAAGAGGAGATTGGCATGCCACTGAAGAACGATCAAAGGACATCTTACGCATTCATTCCGGACCATCGAATCTTTCCTTCTGGTCATATTTCGGTGCTTCGTAATATACAAAGATCATATAGTTTTCATGAAGATTCCACAGGATCATTCCGTATGGAAGTTTCTCAACTTGAAATCAAATCAAATCCGACGGTAATCGTTACTCTTTGAGCAATGGAAAATGATGAATGCCGGAGAAATCGTCAATAAAGAAAAAAAAGACGCTCCAGACCATGTTCAATAAACACATGATTAATCGGAGCAACATTTGTTACCGCGCGGGAATAACATTAATAAGACGATCAGAGACATAAATCGCTTGTTCAGTATAGTGTCGACGCCACCAATCGTCCATCCTCGCTATAGGGCGATAACGAATGGCCGGAGACTTGGGAAACAACGCGTATATAAATATTAGAGTAAGACGCAGAGCCCCGAGGTTAAATCGCGCGGCCGGAGTCACCCCCGTAGGCTCTGTCGGATGTGCGTCGCGCCATTTGTTTCGCGCTTTGCCGATCGCGCGTGCGACCCGAATTATGTGCGTAGCGTCTGGTCTCGCCCCTCGTCGCCAAGGAAGGAAGCTTCAGCCGGTTTCAATAGGGGTCGGCAAATATTTTATACATGACGTATTTGCATTGCGCATCGCTGGCGGAAGGAAATCGATTCTGCTCAATTTGTGAAGAATGGAATTTGTCTCTTTGTCGAGAAAATTTTACAAAAGAAGCAAACATATAATGTGTCTTCTCAAATATGGACATGTGTGTCTTGAACTATTGAATCAATTCGGGGAAATAAATGTACCGTAGAAATCACATTGTTTGAGTAGATCATTTGTATATTGATCGGAACGATTCCACCGGAAAAGCGTACTTCGGAAGCATAACCTCACGCTTTTACTATGTTACAAGTTTCATATTAATTGTCCAATTTGATAATGATTTGAATGAGCTCGTATCTGAAATTGAGCAGTATGAATATTCCTATGTATAGTTGAGAGGAGGGTACTAAAATTTTAATCAACGGTAATTTCATTCAGTATCCCTGATGAAGAGATATTCCAATTCGCTCTCCCAAGTGATTTGGGCGATTATATGAGTTTTGCAGAGTATAGTCTTGAATGTAATCTACCTATAAGGACACCCTCCTCTGCTGTAGTTATCTCATAATTGCATTCGGAGCTATTTGAATATATTTGCATGCTACTAAATCACTTGGAACACAAATTGAAACTTTTACCACTACCTTGCGCTTCAACATTCAAGCCAAAAGGAAAGTGAATTTTTCCTTTCGCTTTAACAAGAATAAAAGAGGCTAGCACGATATGTTTTGAATTATAAATCACTCTTATTTTTGCAAACGATACAACTAACAGTAATCGTTGCATGCATATCACCGTGGGCTTGTAAAGGTTCAAATATAAATTACACACAAACATATAACTCTTAATGGAAAAAAAAAGATTCTGACAAATACCCTCGAAAATTTAATTTACCAAAAGTCGACGTTGTCCTGCTTTGCGTGTGTTTAGCCAGCTTTCCATCCGAGATTTCATTAAACACGGTAGGATTCAGAATCGGCGTGCTCGCAAGGAGCGAACGGGGAGGAGTTTGAAATCGGCGAAGCGCGATTGAAGCACGCGACGCCGCGCCGGCCGTTACTCGTACAGTGTGCGTAAGGGCGAGCACGCATAAAAAAAAACCCCCGGACCGCCACGAAAGCGCCCGCGCGCCCGAGAAAAATAAACGTGCTTCAAAGGCGGGGCCGGCGCTCGCACATCCATCAACAAGGCCGGTCGATTCCTCCCTGGTTCTGGCATGCCCCCCGAGCGTATTTGATTTTCAATGAATTTTCGCAAGACTCACTCGTTTTCGCCGCTTTGAGGGCTTCTTCCGAGCTGTGATACGAAATTTACATCGGTTGTTTTACTGCGGCTTCGGGGTTTTGAATTAAAGAAACACTAGTTATATACGAGACGTTTTGCTTGGACCATTGAAAAAAAACAGTGTAAATCCATGGAATAGAATCAAACCTTGAACGAATGAAACAGATTTTCGCAATTTGGTAACATTACGATCAAATTGTGTTATGCAATGAATGAATAAATTTTGCTATCAAAAATATATACGAAATAATAATATAGAAACTAATACAAGATACAGAAAGAAAAAGCCGAACTGTAACTGTAGAGTTCATTCCACTAAAGTTTGGTGAATATAACTCAAAATATACAATAGCAAATATTGTCCTACGTATACACTGAAACGATCATGAAAATCACATCCATTCACAGACTCATCTAGCACTAAAGCTTTTATTTAAAACTGAGATTCAAAAACGAAAAACGCCATATAAATGTTGCTTGTTGTTGAAAAATGTATCAAGTAAGAGAAAGGTATTATTTATAAAAGGGAACAACGTGAAAATAATCCGAAATTAAAAGATCATTAAGCAAATCTCGGAATGCTTCAATCTCGTTACATATATACATTCCTCACTTTAAAGAGTTAATTAACACTGCTGTTGAAAGATCGACGCGCAATGCATCCCAACGGAGTACCTACGCAATCCGCGAATATTAATTTGCACCATTTGATTTTCACTCAAAGGAATAAAAGCATGAAGAAGTAATTTGGCTGAAAGGCTAAATAGACTGCAGAGCCGACCGCAGGAAGAATCAGCGCGCGGTGGATCCATACAGTGCGTTATCCGCGTATATTCGCGTCGCCGGCAGGCTAATTGGAATCCAATCAAGACGATTAATCGCTCGAGATGCCAGTTGCGCGAGCGCGGATATATCCGCAGTGGGCAGGAGGTGTGGTGACCGAAAGCCGCTATTTAGCTATTTAACCGCGAGCGCGCGCCGATGCGTGGGCGTGGCGGCGACCGTATTTTACGTTTAGTCCGCTGCAGACGACGCACCGCTCCCCAGCCGACCGGCCAACCGAAAGAGACGATTGGTTAAAGAAGATATAGCCGGGGTAGATTTTTGGGGAGAATCGTGTGACTAAGATGTCTCGGAGTTTGTTCGAATTGGAAAAGTATTTTATACTCGGTAGTGTTTGTACCCAACTTGGGGAGTTATTTTCACGAAGTTTTTCTCGATCCGTGGGTTGCATCGGGCAATTATCGCGGGAAAAATTCACGTTTCAGAGCTCTTTGGTGGGTAAGTGAAGTTTCCGCAGATACAGTGGCAGGGCATTATCAATGAAATTCAAATATTGCACGGCGGCATGACGTGTTGTCGTGGCGCCGAGGGGACAATTTCTGGCCACGTGTCGTGTGGCTTTATCTGGTAACCGGGTTACCGTTGTGTCGCCGGGAGGCTCGACGACAAATTGCACGGCTCCTGCACACGCATCCCTCCACCTCCTTCCTCCCCCTCTCTGTCGCTCTCTCCCACCTACTGTCTAGCTTCCTCCTTGCAACGGTGGCTCGCCACAAACTGCGGCCCGCCGCTTTCATTAACGTCGTTGGCTCCGCCGCGACTACGACGTCTGGCGTCGTTTTCTGCGTGCGCCTGGCCTCCTCCTCCCCCGAGGAAACGCCGCTAATGAGATAGCAATCGCCACCACCGGCGTGCTGCTGTTCTTTGCTCGTCGCGCTCGTTTAACCACTATTAATTAAATTTATAAGGCTCGGCATCCGGGGAATAGAGGAAATACCGCTCGGAGCTTTGTAGAGGCCTGTGGCCGCTTGCAAGCATGATTCTCAAGCTCTCCCCCTTTGATTGAGCACGCATCTAGCGCTATTAATTTAGCACAATTAACTTAATGATCCACGCTTATTTTCATTCGAATTGTTGCATTAAAATACCTCCGGATTCCGATTTTCCAAAGTAGAATCTACATAGCAATTCAAAATAGATTGATACAATAAAAACAAATTTTAATCTCTCTTAAATGATCTGGAAATATCACTTCATGTGCTATTATATTATTGAGTAATCGGTGTGAGAATAGATTTCATGTACAAATATGTGGAAACATTTTAATCCGATCATACAGAATGCGCGACAAAAAAAGTCCAATTCACAACCACGTTCCGTCGGTTGCTCCGAAAAAATTATGAGCTCCCATCAAACAATTTTAAAACACGATCGTACTGCCGTTTCCTGGCAATCGTTTACTCGCGTAAAAAAGTCACCAATCAAGCCTCGGTGATTTTCATGTATAGCGCGAGGCTCCCAATACAAGAATCGAGTAGCGGAATCGAATTCAAACTCTGCGGCAACCATGAATCTATCCTGGACTCGCGTTCGCTCCCGCGAATTTACAACTTCACCGTAAGGTGTGATCTCTCTCGAAGGGAAAAAACTTAAGTTTTTTAAATATGTATACGAATGTGGTTATATATAATTTAGACTTTGAGTTCAAGTGGTTGGAATGAGCAGTCGAGGAAATCAAGCAAGACATCCAAGAAACCGAAGTGGGGTAACTTTAACACTTTGCGAGAATTCGCGCATAATCCCAGTAGGAAAGTGTTCAGCTCGGTGCTCGCTTTCATGCAGCGCAGCTCTCTATGGCACGTGGTTGCAGGATTCGCCTACTCTAAGGGCGCGGCGGGGGGCGGCGGCAAGCACTTTGGTTTGTATAATTTAATTAAGGCGCGGCGTGGTAGAGGGTGACCCAAGCCAGCCACTTTCCCCCGGATTCTTACGTGCGCGCGCGGGGCTCGAGCGCGTGACCGGCGACTGCAAAATTGTTTCTTCCGACCGAGAGAGCTTCCCCATTCCCACCGGGTTTTAGACTCGATACATCGGATCCGCTAACGTCCTGGCCGGATTGGACGAGACGCGCGTCGCGACGCAAGGACGAGAGCGTCGGGTCATCCCACTGCACTTTCGATCTCCCCCATCTGGCGGGATTAGAGCTTTTCTGCTTTATTGTGATGTCAATCGGCGGGACATCGAGAGCGCGGTTCGCCTTGATTTACGGCACTCCACAGCGGCGCACTGCCGCTGCGGATAAAGGAGTAGTGAGTGGATGGATTTGTTGGAGTTTCGGGGCAAACGTAGAGAGGAGGGAGACTCGCTTTGTTCCGAGCTTTCACGGAAAATGCGCGCGTGATAAAAACAAATGTCGGCGCGCGGCTATTCCATTTTGATTCGAATTTATTCGCTCGCTACGTATCGATTGTAAATTCGAGTGAATTCGTTATGCCGGTGCGCCGCGAAGAGGACAGCGAAAATAATATATAATAACCCGACGCGAGCATCGAGACGCGACACGTATATTCAATGTTGATACTCTCCACTCGCATCCGGGTCGCTCGCGCTCACGTAATTCCGACAACGTAACGCTTTCAAAAAAGCTCCTCCCTATATACATTGACTAAAAATCTCGGAGGATCCGAGCTTGATGGATGGTGGCGTTGCCAAGGCGAAGGCAGCCGCAGAGAATTGGTAAGGAAGCCACTACGGCAGGCCCTCGTGGGGATGAGAGAGCTCGGCGAGGATGCGAATCTGCATACAACTCGCTTTCTCACTCACGCCGCGGCGCCGCCGCCGCCACCGGGAGCAGCTGCAGCGCCTACCGCCCGTTTGCCCGCGCTGCGAGCTCACGGAATAGAGACGAAGATATGAGCTGCAACCCTGTAAGTGTACCCGAGGGACTTGGAGCATTCGCTAGTGCTGCTCAAACACAAGCGGGCCCTCGATTCTTCATTAAGTATCGCGACGTCGTCCTCGTCCTCGGCAAGCACTCGAAACGCGATGCTCACGTGCTCCTGACAGACTCGCACCACTCGCTCTTTGTATGTAACTGCGTACGCGCGTGCGTGTGTCGGTACAGGCGCGAAGCATCGATTCGGCCCTGTCTCTTGAATTCGCCTGCTCCCTTTGTCGTTCGTTCGCTCGCCGCGCTGCCAGTGTGTTGCCCGCCACCCACAGGATAAAAGATGCTGTCCGTGATTATTTTGATATATTTGGCGGCTATGCAAATCCACGGAGAGACGCGCAAGCGAGTGAGGGTGGAATTACTTCACGATAGAAATCGATTGTTTTTTTCATTTCTTTCAGCTTTGGCTCGCGACTGATAGTCTGGTACTGTATCTTTGTATCTATAGCAATTTTCGACTCGTGGAGTATATATTACTCGTCAGTGCCGCCACGAGAGGAGAATAATGATATATCTCGATTTGAATTATCCGGTATCCATGAGTAATCGGCACGGTTGCCAGTTTGGCGATTTTTCGTCAAATTATTGAACATAAGATAGGGGATTTTTTTGATTTTTGACGATTTTTTTTGTCAAATAATTTTTTTTTTTTTTAAATAAAATTTCGTAGAAAAAAAACTTGTCAAAACACAATAGAACCCCGATCTTATCATCACTAATTTGTGAAAAAATCGACAAATTAGCAACCCTGGTAATCGGTGTAGACACTTAAATTATTCTAACCAAACTTGCACGTGTTACTATTCGCGATATCCAACATACTTTCTGGTTCGTGCCCACTCCGTCATACGTGAGAGTAAAATTCGTTCGTTTCAAGAATAATTATTCAGAAATTATTCAAAGATATTTGAATCCGTTCGTACTCTACTCATTCCAAAATTCCATATTTTTCCATATTTCAACCATATTTCACGAAGCCGAAAACGGTATATACTTGTTCGTGGCAAAGATCAAAGCGTGAATTTTAAGCCGGGAAACATTGTCTAACAGTTTGCTGCCAAGAAATTATCGACAGCTAGTTCTATAACGGAGAGTCTAGTGTATATAGGAGCTTATATTCGCAGCCCCTAGTAATTACAGAAAGACCTTTTCTTATAATTACAGCGGGTGGATCGTCTAAAGCAGGACGACGGGAGGTGGAGGTAGAACAGAGTCCTCGGGTGGAGGAAGTCGTTGTCTCGATTATCCGCGGCTACTGTTCGGCTCGTGGCAGCTGTCAAAGGGCACGCAGCAAGTTAAATGAAGGAGGAGCGAAAGAAGGAGGTACAAGGAGGTATCTGATGGTCGTCGGGTATCTGCTGGCATCCTACTGCTCAGCTTTAGGGACAAGTTCGATTCCTCCGTGTCTTTTACATCCCAGTGTCACCGGCACGGAGATGGCTCGGAGAAATTCAAATAAGCGAGGGATTTTGTGAGATATCTTTCTAGGCGAAATCCACGCACAAGAAACATGTCTCGGTTACTTGCTTTATGGATGAAGAAAAAAACATGATTTTCTGTGCCCGAATATATGGTCAATAAAGTTTGTTCATTAAATAATTCCAACAATACATGATTTATCTTCGAACTGATTGTTCACGATATTTACTGGAATATAAAGTGAACGTGTTTTTCGAGGACTTGTTTATTCCGTGTAAAAACTATCAAAGAAACCCAACTTTCAACAGGAACATGTAGTGAAAAAATGAATACAAAAACTATACTTGATAAAACTTTTGAAGAGTTATGTTGTGGTCGCTGATGGTAGATCTTGTTGAAACCTTTAGATTTATTTTTTTTCTGGATTGATCCATTTGAAAACGTATGTGGTCTAATAAATATTTATACAGTGCGATTATACAGTGATATATTAATTTTGATATCACAGTCCAAGAAAGAGAAAATTTCAGAGAAAATCAGAGAGTAAAAATAATTATGCCAAATCCGATCAAAAGCTTGTGTTACTCTTTGGAAAATCATTTCCACAACGTCGATGATTTGGACTCGGCTTGATTCACTGAAAATGAAAAAGGCTCCGTCAGATTTCCGGTACAGAGCCCAATCGCATCGAGTGGATCGAGATAGGAAGTAATAGCTGCGGAGAAAAAAGTGTGTGCAAGGGCGGGGGGGGCGGGGTTCGGAGGCTCGAGCAAGCGATACAGCCAAAGAGCCAGATGTGAATAAGCGAAACGCTAGCTGCAGGGTGTTCCTGAACGATTGCTAGATTGAAAATCCGCCAGGCGATCTCTCGTCGTGTCCCTGCGCCGCGGATAAACTGACGCAACGTCGTCGTCGTTGGCGGCGGTGGCGTTTTCCCTCCCGCTCGCCAGTCAATCGAATACGCCCGAGATCGCGGGCGCGCGCGAGCACTTTTCTCCTTTGGAAAAGACGCCGGCAAACAGACGAGCGCGACAAGCCCGCTTACACACTGGCTGTACCAAACTGACAAGCTGCGTAACCTGACTCCCCCATTTTATCGAGCTTTCAGCCGGACTCGTGCGATATGAATTCCACTCGCACGAGGGAACGAATGATTGCACGTCACTGCAGTCATGAACCGCGTATGAAAATTATTAATCGTCGAGTTTGACTTTGTGCGCCGTGTTCAGATATTCAGCGGCATTAATATTCTTGCGTTGCGAGTTGGCCGAATTGTCGGGGATTAATGCACGGGCTGCTTTATGATTTTCGATGGGTAATAAGCCCTAATGATTAGCCTCGATACATGGATGAGGAATGAAAAAGCAAGAACCAAAATTTCCAATTTCATCGAGAATTCCTGTCTATTTTCGATCCCTTGGCACAACAATGAGCCAAAGCAAAAAACCTAATAGCAAAATTCCAGCAGCGGCGTTTCAGCGGCGAAAACAAAAATTCCGTTTCCAATCACTCAAAAGGATGAGTATCGGGGTGGGCGATAGGAGGGGGCTAGCGTAGCATAACAACGCTGTAATAAGCGGCGTGATCTGTGTTTGCCTCTGCCGTGAAAGCAGCAGTAGCAGCAGCGCGCCGGCCCGGAGAGTTATTGAAAGAGACGCATCGATATGCGCCCGGATAGCTTTGGCGGAGGGCCGGCGCGCCGCCGCCGCCGCCGACGTTGCGGCAATATCGGGATGAGTTATTATTCCACGAGCACAATGCACTCAAATATGGAATGAAGCCGGGAAATTGATAGAAAAAATTTCGCAGATTTTACCCCGCTGGGGCCTTATAAATTTTTGCCCGCCTTCCTCGGCGATGTGTATAGCCCACACTCGGCCTTTAAGGTATGGATATGGTCTCCCGCGCGCGTTAAACTCGTTTTCAAAAATATTCGATCTCATCGGCTATTCATGAGGGAACATGCTACTATCCGCACAATTCGTTCAATGATAGTTTCAATCGCATAATATAACTTGGCATTGCGAGGATGACTATAATGTATCGTAATCTCTATTACACATATTATCGTCAGAATACTCTTGTTATATTCTAGAGGTCTAGCTTGTTATAAATTACCACGCTAACTGTCATTGAAATAGAATCGAACAAATTGAGAGTGTTTTTTCGTATGAATGCCTCAATGTACTCTCAAACGCTTACAGTGAAAAACCGCTGTATTGAAGTGAAAAATCACTGCGAATTTCATGTAAAAATTCTTGGTGAATATTGACTCTAGCTAGTGGGGGAGAGAAGGGGGGGGGGTGAACGACGGCTGAACTTGCTCACAGCAGCATGCTGCATATAATAAACAAAAGACGCAGAGAAGTTGATACTCTCTGGCTCTTATTTGCTCCAGCTGGAGCGAGCTTGAGTTAACCAGGGTATAATTAAAGAGATGCGAAATGACCGTCTTATCGCGGAATGGTCAGATCACAAAATTTAAGACCGTCTTAGGCCGGTCATGACGGTCTCAGTAGAAGATTAGATTTTCTCTGACTTTTAGAATGTCTTTGTGTCATGACGGTTTCGAAAAGTTAATGAAAAATCTATATAACCTCCTTGTCTCCATTCATATAGACTTATAATGACTGTCTCGATAGCTTTCGGGCAAAAAATTCGATAATAATCATTCATTATTTAATGCATGAGACATTAGTTTGAAATAAATTATTATTATTTTTATTATTATCATTATATCTATATCTATCATAGATCATATGAAATATATAATCAACATTTCAATTATTTTCATATACTTTTAGTTAACTTTCGCAAATTTTAGAGTCGTACACAGCGTGGACAGCACTCTCTTTTATTCATTCACCCATTCAAGATTGAGCATATTTTCGAACAATTTATTTCATTATTTTTTTTTCCCCTGAATCAGAAATGATTGTAACAGTAGGACGATCTCAATTATCTTCGACATAATCGCGTGGACGATTCACTGGTTCGCGGCCTAAAATTAGGGTACATTCCAACTGATTACATCTCTGTGCCATGTGCAACAGCTCGAGCTCGAAGGGAGGGATCTTCCCAAAATTCTGCCAACATTTTCCCAACGCTCGATCGCCCGACTTTCGTCTAGTCCGTAATACCACAGCACTGCGATTCCAATTAGATGTCGCGCTTCGAGCGGCTGTACCTATAGTATATATATATATATATATATATAGGTAGCAATGGTGCGGAGACACGTATATATATATATATACGCAGCGAGGCAGCGTTGAAGTGAAATAGCCAGCTTTGTGGAATAAGTATTGGGGCTCGGGCGATGGGAAAAAAATGGAGAGAAATGCGAGTCGCTCGGGGGAGACGGACGTGGGAAGTCTTTGGCGCGGAGGGACGTTGGATCAGCGGAGCGTGCCGCGTTTCGTCGCTCCACCGGGCATAAATCGATTAGGGTAGGGGTCAGGATGATAGCCTGCCCTGCGATTCCGACAAATCCCGTAATGACCGTCGCTCTCTCTCTCTCCCTCTCGCGATTTTCTTACGTCAATTACGCGGATTAGACGTAGTAGGAGGCTGATTGGACTGGGCCTTACAAGTCGATCACGTTTCCTCAGTGTCTCCCTGTCTGTCGCGATCAAAATACCATGATTGCTTTTTAAGGCGCTCATTGAATTTCCATGATACGGGCGAATCAGCGAAATTCGATCAGGGTTCGGGAGACACGGGCTCACGGACATTCTGTTTCTCTCGTTTCCTCCGGCACTGCTCGGCATGTTGTATTGGCAATAGTTTGCTTGATACTTCATTGAACTATTTGTACACGATATGTACTACTGGAGATTAGGAAATGTGAGAATTCTTCTAGAGTTCGCCGAAATCTTGACTTATCCAACTTGTTTCTTGTGATATCGTCTACAGGGCAGGTACGTATATTTTTATCGTCTATTTTATTGGCGTGCCCGCGAGATAATCTTGAAAAAGTAGTTCGTTGAGAAATTTTCAGTTTTACTTGCAAGCAAAGTTACGAGCAAGATTTTCTCCGAGTAACTGTAGCGAATCTCCATCTCGCAAGTTTCCGGAGCATCGTTCATCGACCAAATCGAAATTACTTCTTCAAAGCCCCTCCCAAAGCTTCTGATACTTTACGTCCTTTATTCCGTTAGTCGTGACTATATAACCCATAGGAAAGTGACTCACTGATAGAAACGAGAATAGAATATCTTACATATATGTAAGAATATCTTACATATATGTAAGATATTCTATTCGTATGTATTGGTTCAACGCGATTCTTTTGAGCTTGCACAAAGTTTTCATACGAGCCTTCATCGAATTATTATATTCCAGGGAGAAGATCTTATTCGGTTAATAATTAACCACGAGTTCTTCCTTATTCGAGAAAATGCAATGAAAGCTCTATACTCAATTAAAATAAATGACTTTCGTATCATTTCTGGTCGGCGGCAGTATATTCAAATCTGACTTAATATATTCATCCTCCGGCCGTCTACGAATGGTAATTGGCCCTATTTAGACTGAAAGTAATTTTCAATCCCGCTCGCGGGATGGGTAAAATCTCAATTCTTCCGGAGACGGAGCTTGAGGACCCGTGGAAAAAGAGAAGCGATGGAAGGATAAGAGCCGGCGCGGAAGAGTAGCCGGTCGAGCTCCAAGATATACAAGAATTATAAAAAGTAATTAGCACGAGCTCGGGCGCGGATAAGATGTCGCCGATAAGCTTGCTTAACGTGGGCCCGCGCGCGCGCGAGCAAACCGCGAAATTCAAAGTAGCCGACGCGTTCATTCATTTCTCGAGGTGCGAGCTCGCTTGAGTTCCTTTTGGCGAATGGCCTTTTAGTCTAATGCGTCGCATAAAATCGCAATTAAAAGAGCCGGGCGTATAATGC
The DNA here is from genome assembly GCA_020882685.1 of Aphelinus atriplicis. NCBI lineage: Eukaryota > Metazoa > Arthropoda > Insecta > Hymenoptera > Aphelinidae > Aphelinus > Aphelinus atriplicis. The sequence continues at coordinate 17,447,269 of CM037074.1, read as the reverse complement.
GCGAGCGAGCCTCCTGGACGGCGCCGGGGCGAAGGAATATATAAGCGAGCGCGCGCGCGCGCGGGATCTCGAGGAGAGCAGGGCATCCCTCGGCGCCATTTAAAATCCATGTCCTCATATAACTCTTCAAGCGGCGCGAGCCTTAAGAGAAGAGCTTTATTGGACCCGAATGATTTATTCATCAACCGGCTGGAGAAAACGCGGCTGTTGAGTGGTGCGCGAGCTCCGACGCGTATGCTGCGCCCCTTTAGCGCTAATAAATTTCCCGACTATCGCTAGCTCTTAATTGATTGAGATATACATGTATAGGGTTGTGTACTTCTTCTGCCTTTAGTGTCGCTTCAATGTATCAGTACGATAAGAATCTCATTGGTATACATTTCCCTTTTGTTTTTTTTTTATTTTTTTTCAACAATAATCAATTCAACATCAGTAAATCTATTATTTGAATTCCGTCGTATTGCAAGTTTTAGATTAGTTAATGGAAGACACTTCTATTTCAGTTTTGAAGAATATCGATCGATTCAGCTCTAGTCATGAGTCAGAAAAATATCGCATCGAGTCCTTTCATTCTGCATCACGCATCACGTTTCTTTGTTCTGGGGCGGTGTTCAAGAGTAACGCGTACATAAAGATACTTTGACTGTAAAGCCGTCTATAGAGGAAGTTTGTACCGAGTTTCGTTTCAACCATCCTAAAAATAATTACATAATTCCAAAGATTTTATAGAATAATAACCTCTTTATTTTGAGAACTGCTATATAAAATGAGATAAATTCTAATGTAATGCGTCTATGTGTTTCAGTAATTATCTTTGCCCCATATTGACGAGCGGCATAAAATGTTATTACTAAGCCACTCGAATGAGAATCGGGCAAGTTCTAGTAGATCTCGTCACTCCATAAAGCTCGTATGAATCTAGCGAGAACCAATTACGCGCGGAAAAAGCAATCCCAACTACACTTTTTTACGATCGCTCCGGCCCCTCCGAGCGTCCACTTTAATAAGTTTTTCCAAGGCCGCTTCTCATTCTCCCGCTGCTGGGGCAACTTTGGACAGCGGGTCCATACTCGGGCGTCAAAGCACGGATTTTGAATGAACGAGCCCGCGATCCCAAATAGCAGGCGCTCTTGGTTCGTCCGAGCGGGTGAAGTTCGACGGCTCGAGCGTCTCGATCATCCCGTTCGCAAGGAGGACGCGCGATAATTTTCATTCGGTGGATTCCGGGATTCGCCGGCGGGATCTTGGGCACAGAGAGGACGTCGTTACCCTCCCACGGGCTAGGCTTATTGATGGATCGTTTCTTTTATACGCGGCAATAACGAGACCGTTACGACGAGCGAGAGATACGCGCAAAGTCACTCGACGAACGAGAGCGAGCTTATGAGACTCGATAAAGAAAGGAGCGTGTCCCGAGCCCGTCACAATTACTCTGTCAACTGCGTCGAATAAAGCTTAAGCTGAATTCAACGCTCGGCCAGATCCTTCGTCACTGGAAGATACGCATGTCAGCGGAGAAATCAAAGTGGGACTTCATGACTCACACGGGTAGCTCAGCTCGCTTTGTCTTCTGCAGTGGAAACTGCATTGTACCTACTATACATCTTAGGTGATGTCGATCTTCCAAAACTTTTATTTCGCTATTTTCGCAACGTTAGTTAATTTAGCTAACGTTGTTAAACCTCAATAATCGAAGTATCAGTTTGTAAACTGTTTACAAAAACGATTTTTAAAAATGACATAACTTCATAATCGCATTTTCGACGCTGATGCGAAATCACCCAAGCAATATTCGAGACTTGTTTGCAGAAGCAATGGTTACAAAAGAATCTCATACCCGACATGGTGAAAACTCGTTCAAGCCCCGATATTTTCGGCAGACTAATTTTCCCTTCAACGACAGACGTTCGTTCGTATTACATAGGAAGGAAACGATATCAAAGCACGCGCAGCATCGTTTCGAAGGGATGACGGGTCGTATTGTCGCGACTCGTAGACGTAATGGGCCCGGTCGTAGCAGCTCGGAACTTGGGGAACATGTGTTCCCGGGGCTCTTACGGCAAAACGCGCGGGACAAATGAGACAGATTACGGTTCGCGCGCGGCCCGCAAAAAGTAGCGGGCAGATCCCGTAGAATCGCTCGGAGCGAGAGCGAATAGTAATTCTTCCCGGCTAATTGTCCCGCGCTGGCGCGGAAAAGAGTGGAAAAACTCGGGGGCGGGGGGGTGGACTTAGGGACACGTGACGGCACATAAAGAACACTATTACTTGACTCGCGACGCCCGGAATAATAAAGAGCTTCACACGTGCGATCTCGCGACGAACCTCGTGAAATCATAATACCCGTGGGTTTTTACGCTCGCTGCCACCTGCGCGCACGCGTTAAAGACGCCAGATTATCTGTGACGGCTCTCTCTCTCCCTTGCGCCGAAGACACGCGGGTGAAAAGTGCGGGAAAAGAGGAGGCAAAAAACGCATCGCCCGAAGAGTGCATAACGACCAACGGAAAACGCATTCTCGCACCGTGCCTTTGTCTCGGCGTCACAATTATTCGCCAAGCATGCGGGAGCCGCGCGGCAGACACACCCAGACGAAAAAAAAAAAAAAGCCAACCGAAATAAAATTGTGTAATAGAGTCCGGACGCGCGTGCACTTGGACGGGCGTTAAACTTTTACTTTGTAGCGGAGCGACGCGCGATATCAAAGGGCCAACGCGGTCTTTGTGCGTGAAACCGCGCGTCTGGAGAGCGGGGCCCTGCAAAAAAGGCAAAAAAGCTCCGCGTGCGTGCGTGCGCGCCTTTTCCCAGTTGCGAGTTTGCAAAAAACTGAAAAAGCCGATTGAGATTTGGCCATTTTAATGGTCACGTCGCGTGCGAACGTGCCAGTGCCAGTAGACTCCCGTGATTTGTACTCATGCTCGAGTAAGGTTTCCGATATGCGCGGAAATAACTATAGTTCTGTATAACTATAGTTATACAGCGATCAAATCATCGGTGTACTTTTAATAATAAAAGCCTAATTAACGGCTTGCATTCGTGTGCGTTGCGCGTGATTCAACAATGTTCTGGTTGTTGAATAACCATAATAATGTAATTTGATCTATCCAAAATGCTGGTTTGATGCTACATGTTTCAAACGCGATGCTTCCCGTAAATTAACTCGAGCAATTATCTATGATCAAAGACCTCATCACCGAAGGATTGAGTTCAGTATCAGAGAATATGGAGAGGGGCTTTGTTAACTTGTACAAAGTTGATGGTATCAGATTGAATTTGCAGCGTATGGAGGTATGCATGAGCAGTTGTTTGTGTTTGAGACGTAACGAATGAAGTAGAATTTCTCTATTTTTAAGTTATCTAGGAGCTTAGTAGCGCGTGTACCACTAGTGTGGAGCTATTTGTTGTAGCACAATAAATCGAAATATACGAATAATAAATAACAATAAAAATTTGAAGATTGAAAAAAGAATTCAGTGAGATAAATTTTGAACCTTATTCGATCTGTCATGGATTAACATGTATCTACATTATAATAAGATGGATCCGTATATTTTTCTGGTCCACCTTTCTTGCTCTCGGAAACAATGATATGATATGAGTTTAGAGGTAGATTTAGTATGACGGATCGAAAGGTGGAGGCGAGGACTACATTTCCTAAGAAAAAAAGTATTGAAAAATTCGAGTTGTGGTGGGCGTATGGAGAAATTAAAAAGATTCTAAACGATGTTCCCGTATTATCCCCTTTAAACGCACAAAGGGTTGATTTTTCGAAATTTTGTTCGAGCAGATCGTTAGAAGAGCTTGAGCGCTTTCATAATTCATGTTGAAAAATTTTGATACATTGATGCATAGGCGTATTCTCTGTTAACGAAAATGGTGTGGGGATAAAAACAAATTTACGTCAATTTTCTTAATAATGCAAAACCAAAATTATACAATTTCGAGGTATTTTTGGTACTGCAGAACGGAAGGTGGGATCGAGGAGTACATTTCCATAGGAAAAAAAATTTGAAAAATTCATGCGTGCGTGTATTCTCTGTGAACAAAAATGGTGTGGAGATAAAAAAATTTTTCGTTTTTATTTAAATTATTTACCGATAATTCAATTAAAAATTCCAATATTCGTCCATATTTATAATAGAGCAAATGAAAGACACGAGCGAGCGAAAGCGAGTGAGTGATTTTGGCTAGTAGTTGATTATCATGTTTCAGCGGATATTCTAAGCGATCTCATAATAAACATACCTAACCTAATGTGAATAAGTTGTGAAATGCTGGGACATTACTGATTTAGTGATACGGATTCGATCAATATTCCTGTAACTAATAATTGTGACACGAGCGTATGGTTACAGTACATCAAAATACGATGTCATATGCTGGAGATAACAATTTCATCTAAACACTGATAGAAAGTACGATGACATTGACCATGCCAGAATATTTTTTGTAACTGTAGGTTTATTTTTTTATTACTGTAGGTAATTAAACAAGCCAAGACACAAAGTTACGATGGAATCATTCATGAATAATAATGAAAATGCACTTGTGAATGAAGTCATATTGAATATTTTACGCAACCTTTGTCAATCTGGCAAAATCAACAAAAAGTATACTTAAATGACTATATTTTTCATCGTAATCGCGAAGTAAGTGAACGATAGCGTGAAACCACGCAGTTGTTTGTTTAATTCAATAAGTGATTCATTAATTGTACCACCCGGCTAAATGTACATCGTTGGAACGTCTGTTATATCGGCTGACGCGCTTTAATTATGAAAGAGCAAATAACGGGAAGTACGAAAAAGACTCCCCTCTCGCAGACTCGAAAAAGTTTTCGTCTAAAGGCTCGAACGAGCGGTACGTCGGTCCTTCAAACCAAACAGCCGCGCGAAAATGTGCCTACGCCGGCCTAAATGTTTATACGCTTTGACTCTTTCATTATATGGGGGACAGCAGCACGCCGTCCCTTTCCATTGATCCGTGAGCCTTGAGAGCTGTGTGTTTGCGATACTCTCAAGCCGGTCCGGCCTTGTATTTGAATATTACCCAACCATACTCTATATCAACTCGCTGCGTGCGGCAGACTGAGTCTTGCTTACACATGGGACTCCCAAACTTTTTGCGCGAATATTGAAAAAGTGAAACTGGGGAGAGGGGGCAAAAGCCATAAGAAGAGCCTGGCACAACTTATAAAGACCCATCCGATGTTCGGCATTATCTACAGCGTTATTAAGATTTTCTTCTTCAATAAAAAGTTGTCGAAGAATATGCATGAAAATGATTCGATTTCGAATAGTTTTTTCGTTCTACAGAAAAATAGTATGAATATATGTATATCTTAATCAAATTACACAGTCATCTGTGGGTCCAGCAGAATGAAATAATTGAGAATCGATACATCTTATACAAATGTATATATGGACTCTTTAAAATCGCCTCAGAAAGAATCAATTTGATTCATTCAATAAGTTATCACGGCAATTAGTTTCCTCCCTCACCAATAGCTACTGGAGATGCGAACAGTGGTTACTACAGGAAATTGAACCGATGCTGAGCCCATCGTCATCAAAGGTACTGAAAATGAAACTCATATCATTTTTATTCCTCTTAGCAACAATTTCTAGGGATACGAATAACCGACGCTATAGGAAATTACGAAGATTCAGAAGACTCAGCTATAAGAACTAGCGTACCATTCAGATATAACACTGCCAACTTAACGAGTTGCGACGATTGATCCTAATTCCATGATGAATTTTATTCGCTTTCATTGGATTATTATACTAGATATAAAAGTCAAATTCAAGAATGAAATGGGGATTATATAGAATTTTATATGAACTGTGATTCCGTAAGAAAATAATACTATTTTTTCCTAATCAGTAGAATGTTGAAATAACATATCGAGACGGAGTTTGCTTCAATTCTTTAGGCTGTTTCAGATTAAGGAAGTTTTGGCTATACTGTAATCTATAAAAGTTAGAGGAATCAGTAAAACGTATTTGGAGAGCTTATAGGTGTAAAAGATGTTCCCCTATGTAATATGACTGACTTGATGATCCATCAAGCTGCGACGTCCTTCACTAGGGGGATGGACACCATTGATTTTCAGTTCCACAACCAACTCAGGCATGTGGTCTTTGCATTTCTCACTATTTTTTCCATACTTTTTACATAGTTTAGAGCATGAAAGTACTCTAATTTCACGAAGCTTAAAAAGAGTAAATGCAAATCAAAGTACTCATCTTTTTAACAAGCCAACCAGGCTTTCTCAAATTTTAGGTACAACTTTTATATCACAAAATATGCTTACTCATGAAGTATTTGTCACTATTCTCAGTTATAACCAGAACATTTTTCTTTGAGGATGCAAAGTAAATGGAATATTTTAGTTCAAAATTATCTAAATTTTCAGAAAAATATCATTTTAAGGGCCTAGAAGCATATTAGTTTGTCAATAGAGCTAGTTCTAAGCTTCAAAGTGATTTGACATACATATAAGTACAGGTTCGAATATTAGAATTTCAATCCAATATAGGCTTTCATTAGACCGTCACCTGCTAGTATTTACCATTTCTATATGATGTATCACTGCAGTCTGCACAGAGTCTGGACTTTCACGCAAACTTCCAGTGGCACAGCTTTATTCGAGAACACAACTCCTAACTGAATGTAGTAGTACAAAGAGAGAAAGGCGCAGAGTTGGCAGATTGCCGGGATTAATTATAGTCTTCAAACGACTTGCCATTTCAATTTCACGTGCGCCTGGTTCTTTTTTTTCCAGCCGAGGGGAGCCACATCTGAAGCAGTAATTTTTCAAATGTATATTAGATGAGAGCCATTTGATAGTCTAATGAATGCGTTTGCTATGTGAAATTAGTTGGATTGAAATTAAAATACAAGACTATACGTATATTCATAGTATCAACCCAGTCAACAGTAAAACCGATCATTTTTACACTCACGTAATTCACTGAATGAAACCTTTTCGAATAGAACATTATTTCTTACCATGGACAAAAATAAAATTAGCTACTCTGAAATCTAATTATAATTATAAAAATTAAAACGGTAACAGATTATAGGGCTATGATAAATTTGAAATTCATGTAAGGGGAGTGCAGCCAATGTGGCACTCCTCTGAGATTTCGTATTGCGATACTTTCTGGGCACTACAGAAGCGTTCGGCTTTGTTGATAGTATTAGAAGAAAATTTTGGTCGCTTCCTCGCTCATTTGGTACTTAAAACCACTGTTTAATAACAGTTGTAACTTTGTTTTTTCATAGTTTCTTTATTTCACTCTTATAATTAAATTACAATGAATAAGTGTGATTATTCCCAGATTTGAGTATCTTCGGTTAATTGACAAGAAGAACAACGATGAGAAAGCATGGGACATAACGAAGTCCCCTAGGGGGGTAAAAAACCTCATCGAACTGGTTAAAATACAACATGAAGAAACTATTCTGAGAGTTTGAAGGTTATATTGATCCTAGTAAGATGTGTGTACCAAATATGAGCCAGTCCAATAGAAGCCACCCTTTTTGGATTTCATATATAATATATAATAATTAAATATATAATCAGCGCATTTATATAGACGCAGCACTGCAGCACGGAATATTGTTGGTAGTATAGGATAATGACGAAAGAAAACATTTCGACTGGTCAAAAACGTTTACGCGCGTTTTGTTAGGAGTTTTCTCGCTCAGGTGAGTGAGCAGGTTATCAATGCTCTAGAAGAATGCACCATCTTCGGGTCACCGATTACAATGAAGCTTTGTGTTCCGTCATTTCATCCGATTTTATGCGACCTCTTTCTATCAACTGTTTAAATAGGCCGTAGTTATTTTTTGTGGAGTGAGCACAATAACGCCCACTCCACTGAATCATTGATTTTTCTCTCTCAATTTTACGAGTCTAACGGACGACGTAATAAGCGAAGGTGATTTTTTGAAAATCCCATTACCCAGAGTATAGAAGTCGAAGCTGGATGCAGCTTGGCTCATTTTGAATTAATTGATTGTAGACCTTTCATTTCCCACAAGCGGTGTCCACGACGAAGTTTATCGAAAAACATAATCGGAAGTACATTAATTGAACAATTGAATAGCGAACCCAGTTAAAACGAACCCCAGGTACAATCTGGCCCGCGCCCAGCTCATAATCTTTCTATTTCAACGCTATTCGTTTTCCGCGGGCGCACAAGTACACACACATACACACACACACACACACCCACACATCAGAGCAGCATACAGAGCTTCGTTTCAATTTTCCGGGACACTCGAGCGCGAGGCTGTTCCTCAAAGGCGTTGTCCCAGGGCACACGAAGCGTTTCCGATAGATCGATCAAGCCATCAACTTGGTAATAACGCGGAGCCCTCCCCCTCTCTCGACAAAGGCTCCTCCAGCCCGAGCAACGAGTGCAGACAGTCCGCGAAAAAAAGCCCCACGGATTCACCGAATCCGCAGGTGCTCTCTGCCGCCGCCCCGCCAGCTGCAATCACGGTACAGGTATATAATGTATATACGCGACGACCGACATCTGCCTCGATGGCTCGCGCGCTTTACGAGCCCGCCAATTACACGGACAGCAGCCAAACACTCCCCGCATCCACGCGAGGATGCACGCGCCGCCGATTTTTTGCCCAGCCCGCAAGGCTCGAGTTCTGCGCGCCTTTTTCCCTGCACATATATATCTATATACAGTCGAGCACGCGCAGCGGCGAGGAGTTCGCGGTGCTCTTTTTGCGACAGTTGGCCGGCACGAGCCGCCACTACGCGCCGATTATTTATCCCATCTTCCTTCCTCGCGGCTGTAAATTTCAGAGTACAGGAAGTACGCGGATGGGGGGATTCGGCCTTTCTGCCACGGATTAAAAATCATCTCTTTTTCAGGGGGTTTTTACGAAAAGCTCCGAATTATGTCTCAATTCGATTCAACATGATAGTGGCATTACGAATGAACTTTTGAACTGTTCTAAGTATCTTTGCATGACAAAGTACGATATCACAGCTGATTTAATTGATAGTTATAGCCTTGGTGTCGGGTAGGGTTGCGGCTAGATGGAAAGTGATATTTTTTACAGGAGAATTATATTTCATATATCGAATTATTGAATATTTTGTTTAGAAAAAAAGAAATTATCATATCAAGGGAATATTTACTATACATCAGTTGCGGTCATATTCTGTTAATAAACAGTCAATGTATCTTGGATTTAGATCTTGTGTCCGCAGTTGGATCTTGTATGTATATTTCTTCACTTTCTTACGCGCCTATACCTTTTCAATAATCACTTTGCGTTCTCAATAAAGGATTTTCACACGAAGTGACTGCAGGTAATGAATTTCATATCTATGCAATTTGAATACTATTGCGCCGTCAGTTTTCATTTCCTTTCCTGAGCAAGCTCCAAGACCCTCGAACTTTTTGCGCGTCAGTTGGTCAGCGAAGCAGCCGCGTACAACTACACACACATACACATTATACCTATACGCGCTCGGTGGATTTCCTCTCGGGGAGTATCCGTATACGCCGCACGTGGATGTTCTTGTTTGGTATCATTGGCAGAGTGGCTGCTGCTCCCAGTTTACAGCGTTATATGGAAGCGATCCTGGCACGAGTCGCTCGCATCCACCGCGCGCACGTTCCGCTGCTTCATTGGGTTTTACACCGATCTTGCGCGCGAGATGCATCGCCCCCGTAGTGTGTACTCCACTCGATTTTTTACGATAATTTAATTATGAAAAATCCGCCTACATCGGTAAATTTTCAAGCCAATTTGATTTTCAGTAAATTGAATTTACAAGTGGTGGACGAGAAAGAGTGTTCCGTAACTCGCTGAGAACTCGAGAAGATATATATGAAAATTTGATTTTTAAAAGAAAAAACAATAGGTTGTCAATTGTTGCAGAGAGCGATTTGGTCAGGTGAAATTGAAAAATTTCAGAATTCAAAATAATCAATGAGCTTGGGGACAGGAGCTCCGAAAGTAGTGTATCCAAAAACTCAAAAATGTAAATTCAACATTTACAATAATTTCAATCTTTTTGTGAAGTTAAATATATGTTTTTTCTCTTTAGATTTCTGGAAAATAACAACCATTTAACGGCTCTGAGGACAGTTTATACGGGAAATGTATTCAGTCCGCACCTCTCGAAGTTAAACAAATAAAATATACCAATATATAACACGAACCGTAACAACATTCGTGCACGTGACAAAAGGAGCGTCAAAGAATATTCGTTTCACTGATTCTATCAGCAAGAAAATTCATAAAAAATACTCCAAGTCTGATCGTTACTTCACATTCGGAAAGTGGAGTTTTACGACATCTGCACAAAAATACGTGCAATACTATAGGTCACTTAAGTTTTCAGCGCACGACTCCATAGCTCGATCAATTGCCATCTGTCAGTAAAAGGAAGAAATTCTTGATTGATTATCGAGATATGTCTGTATGTAATCCCTTCTTTACCTTTCACTGGTCAATGGTGGTGAATAAATATACTATTATATAGTACTGATGAGATGAGGGCAGCACTTGCCGAGCGCGGAGCATTGCTTACAGCGTTGGTTTCGATCGTGTGATATTAGAAAAACCGAGCGAACGGTAGTGGACGTGGAGCATAATCCCGAATGTCACTGGACGGCTCCGAGTCAGATGGGCAATCGACCTAGGGTCTCCTATCCTCAACGCTAAGTAACATATATGCTAGAGCCACCCGCACTATATGGACCATCTATGAACACTGAGGGCGTCCGCGAAATCGATTCAACGCACTTTTAACCACATAAACGGACAACTCCTGAATATCCTGAGTGACTGCTATGTAAATACTGATATTTTTGATAAATAAACGTGTACTTCCATTTGTATTTGAAATAAAAACTAGGGTTCTCAGACCCTGAACGCCTTTTAGTACGCAATCGACACACTGATATTGTTAGTAATAAAAAAATGTTTCCAGCGCATTTCTGAACCCTAAAACAGTAGGAGCTCGCGATCCAAGCGCCAATACTTCTCGCGTTTAAAAATTGCCTAAACAGCGCGGCGGTTCTTCAAACCCTGAATGCCCTGGGGGCCCGCTATTCACTACCTGATACTGCTAACGATTGAGCCTTTGAAAATTTCAACGCAGAAACGAGTGATCGCGGATACAGCTTATTGCTTTCTCAAAGAGAAAGCTTTGTAACGGGGTAAAAATCGACCCACCGAATCGGACTTCGGGACCTCGATTTTCGTAATCTACGGGTCGAAAAACATGGAAATCCGAAAATGTCTGTATGTATGTACGTACGTACGTACGTACGTACGTACGTACGTACGTACGTACGTATGTACGTACGTGCACTTTTTTTTGTCGTACGATAACTCTCGAAGGAATTGTCCGATCGTCCTGAAATTTTGCACACAGGTTAGTCGCCGCAAAATCTCGGTCGAGTTCAATTTTCAGCCAATTCCGTTGTTTATTTCTCTAGCAACCGTTGCTAACGTGTTTTTGATAAAAGCTCCGAAAATCATCATCAATGCACGATGGGTCTCCAATTCTTTCGACGACAATCGATGAGAATCGATAAGACATTCATTTTGGAACAACCATTGTTTATTCTCCTAGCAACCGTTGCTATGGAGATACAAAATTCAGCTTCAGACTGACTTTTTTTGTCGTACGTTAATTTTCGAAGGAATGGTCCGATCGTCCTGAAATTTTGCACACAGGTCGGTCTCCGGCAGATGTGAACCGAGTTCGGTGTTCAGCAACATCCGTTGTTTGATTCCATGGCAACCGTTGCTAGCGTGTTTTCGATAAGTTCCCATATAATTCATGATAAATGATTATTTGGGTTTGTATATTTATGGGATTCTATAACAATCAAAGAGACCTTTCCCGTATAAACCATGTTGATGTCTCTAGCAACCGGTGTTTATATCGCTTGCAACCGTAACTAGGGAATGGGAAAAGTCAGTTGGAGGTTCATTTTTGGAACTGTTGATGACTAAGAAGTAAGAACATCGAAGCTCCGACATTTACCATAGCAACCGTTGTTTACGTCCTTAGCAACCGTTACTATGGAGTGTGAAAAATCAGTTGGAGGTCCATTTTCGGAACTGTTGATGACTAAGAAGTAATAACGTCGAAGCTCCGACATTTACCATAGCAACCGTTGTTTACGTCCTTAGCAACCGTTACTATGGAGTGGGAAAAGTCAGTTTGAAGTCCATTTTTGAAACTGTTGGTGACTAAGAAGTAAGAACATCGAAGCTCCGACATTTACCATTGCAACCGTTGTTTACGTCCTTAGCAACCGTTATTATGGAGTGGGAAAAGTCAGTTGGAGGTCCATTTTCGGAACTGTTGATGACTAAGAAGTAATAACGTCGAAGCTCCGACATTTACCATAGCAACCGTTGTTTACGTCCTTAGCAACCGTTACTATGGAGTGGGAAAAGTCAGTTAGAGGTCCATTTTCGGAACTGTTGACGACTAAGAAGTAAGAACACCGAAGCTCGGATATTTACCATAGCAACCGTTACTATGGAGTGGAGGAAATAAGTTAAAGGTTCATTTTGCTTTCTCAAAGAGTGGTGATTAATGCAAATTGAGGTTCAATTGCAATACTTTGAGAAAGCATACTGCTGAGGCACTTGGCAGCGGTTTTTTTCCTCTCAGTGCTTCATTGAACCAGTTAATTGTATTTAAAGTTTTGATACTTTTTAATATGGGATATTGAACAGTGAAAATTATTATCTGTAATCTTGTCCTATTTACTCGAAATTTTTCAAGAATCTCGAATTTGCAAGGCTATTAAGATTAATTATAATTAATTAAGAACGTTTCTATGCAAAATGTGGAAATAACATACAAGATAGCTCCTTTTCTCTTTGGCCACTAGATGGCGAGACGCTATTTTAGCTATTCACGCGGCTGAAGTGGCGCAGTCTGGCCTATAAGTATGAGGCAATCAGTGTTAAAATCCTCGATTTTCTTATGGTAAACTTTCAATTGGTCGTCCTTTTGTGACTCCCGATATTATAGCTGCGTAATCGATTGCCTAAATAATCGAACTCGCATACATTCTCCTAAAAAATTATTTTTAACGGCTGAAATATGCCTTAATTAGAAGCTCCGGCTTCTCTCTTTGACCACTAGGTGGCGAACCTCTGTACGAGCCGTTTACTCGGTTTCTTTTGCTATTACAATAAACAAGGATCAAGGTCAGACATTTAAATATGTTGGAATTGATTTACGCTCAAATTGATTTTCACACGGGCAGTTGTGCTTTTTTTCCACTAACAACTGGTCTCGTTATCCCTCAATACGTGTGAGGTAAAATCATGTACAACGATGCGCAAAAGTCGATTCTGGTTTTGAAATTCATTGATGGTGTACGAAGGACTTTAACAGTTGATTTCAGTATTGTGGTTTCAATATTTTGTTCAATTTCGTTCTCGTCAACCAACAATGATTTTCGAATCTTTCTAGTCTTTTTTTCCTAGTTGTCACATGTCACTGTTGTTAGAATGGAATATTATATTAGCAGAGGCTCGGCGGGCCTCATCCTGTCGTCTTCCGCGAAAGTTAAAAATGAACATGTTGCGACTGTGAGTCTCCAACAACAAATATGTATCTCACAGTTACCACTTATACATTTGTTTCTGATAAAGTGCCTGTGGTTTTCGTTACGAGAATGATCAATTTCTTAAGAAATTAGAACGGTGTCTGTTATAATTTTGAATGGTTTCTCTTAAACGGAGAGCTAAATAGGGCAGAGAGAGATTAAAAAGGGGAGCAAAAAGGGGAGCAAAAAAGGAGAGCCAAAAGGGGGAGCCAAAACGTAAGTTCTGTTTCATTAAAGCCTCAACTTGCATTAATTGCCACTCTCTGAGAAAACTAAAGGAACCTCTAACTCATTTCCTCCACTCCATAGTAACGGTTGCTAAGGACGTAAACAACGGTTGCTATGGTAAATATCCGAGCTTCTTAGTCATCAACCAGTTGCGAAAATGGACTTCTAACTGACTTTTCCCACTCTATAGTAACGGTTGCTAAGGACGTAAACAACGGTTGCTATAGTAAATATCCGAGCTGCGATGTTCTTACTTCTTCGTCATCAACAGTTCCGTAAATGGACCTCTAACTGACTTCTCACTCCATAGTAACGGTTGCTAAGGACGTAAACAACGGTTGCTATGGTAAATATCCGAGCTTCGATGTTCTAACTTCTTAGTCATCAACCAGTTGCGAAAATGGACCTCGAACTGACTTTTCCCACTCCATAGTAACGGTTGCTAAGGACGTAAACAACGGTTGCTATGGTAAATATCCGAGCTGCGATGTTCTTACTTCTTCGTCATTAACAATTCCAAAAATGGACCTCTAACTGACTTTTCCCACTCCATAGTAACGGTTGCTAAGGACGTAAACAACGGTTGCTATGATAAATATCCGAGCTTCGATGTTCTTACTTCTTAGTCATCAACAGTTCCGAAAATAAACCTCTAACTGACTTTTCCCACTCCATAGTAACGGTTGCTAAGGACGTAAACAACGGTTGCTATAGTAAATATCCGAGCTGCGATGTTCTTACTTCTTCGTCATCAACAGTTCCGTAAATGGACCTCTAACTGACTTCTCACTCCATAGTAACGGTTGCTAAGGACGTAAACAACGGTTGCTATGGTAAATATCCGAGCTTCGATGTTCTAACTTCTTAGTCATCAACCAGTTGCGAAAATGGACCTCGAACTGACTTTTCCCACTCCATAGTAACGGTTGCTAAGGACGTAAACAACGGTTGCTATGGTAAATATCCGAGCTGCGATGTTCTTACTTCTTCGTCATTAACAATTCCAAAAATGGACCTCTAACTGACTTTTCCCACTCCATAGTAACGGTTGCTAAGGACGTAAACAACGGTTGCTATGATAAATATCCGAGCTTCGATGTTCTTACTTCTTAGTCATCAACAGTTCCGAAAATAAACCTCTAACTGACTTTTCCCACTCTATAGTAACGGTTGCTAAGGACGTAAACAACGGTTGCTATAGTAAATATCCGAGCTGCGATGTTCTTACTTCTTCGTCATCAACAGTTCCGTAAATGGACCTCTAACTGACTTCTCACTCCATAGTAACGGTTGCTAAGGACGTAAACAACGGTTGCTATGGTAAATATCCGAGCTTCGATGTTCTAACTTCTTAGTCATCAACAGTTCCGAAAATGGACCTCTAACTAACTTTTTCCACTCCATAGTAACGGTTGCTAAGGACGTAAACAACGGTTGCTATGGTAAATATCCGAGCTGCGATGTTCTTACTTCTTCGTCATTAACAATTCCAAAAATGGACCTCTAACTGACTTTTCCCACTCCATAGTAACGGTTGCTAAGGACGTAAACAACGGTTGCTATGATAAATATCCGAGCTTCGATGTTCTTACTTCTTAGTCATCAACAGTTCCGAAAATAAACCTCTAACTGACTTTTCCCACTCCATAGTAACGGTTGCTAAGGACGTAAACAACGGTTGCTATGGTAAATATCTGAGCTGCGATGTTCTTACTTCTTCGTCATCAACAGTTCCGAAAATGGACCTCTAACTAACTTTTTCCACTCCATAGTAACGGTTACTAAGGACGTAAACAACGGCTGCTATGGTAAATTTCCGAGCTTCGATGTTCTTATTTCGTCATCAACATTTCCGAAAATGGACCTCTAACTGACTTTTCCCACTCCATAATAACGGTTGCTAAGGACGTAAACAATGGTTACTATGGTAAATGTCGGAGCTTCGATGTTCTTTCTTCTTAGTCATCAACAGTTCCAAAAATGGACCTCCAACTGAGGGGTGGAAGAGGTGGAATAAAAGGTGAAGAAAGGGGGTGAAAAAGGGGGTGAAAAAAGAGGGGGAAAAGGGGTGGAAAAAGAGGCAGAAAAAGGGCGTGGAAAAAGGGGTAAAAAAGGGGTAAAAAAAGGGGTAAAAAAAGGGGTGAGAAAAGGGGAGCAAGAAAGGGGAGCCTAAAAGGGGAGCCAAACAGGGGAGCCAAAAAGGGGAGTCAAAAAGGGGAGCCAAAAAGGGGTCGAAAACTTTCACGGCGGCGGCGGCGGTCTAGCTTTTAATATAGAGAGATATTTTAGTTTCGAGTGATTAAGTCTGGCCATAATTAAATGCATCCGTCCAACCTTTTTTCAAATCATACTTCTCTGTATCTTTGTAAGTGTTTGTATTTGAGGTTGGTGGGCGGGGTATTTTCAATAAATACTCCCTGATTTAAATTAAATATATGTTTATTGAATAAATGGTGCGCATGAGGTGGGCAGATCAGCAATCAGACAAGAACTGGCGCAAAATGCGTATACGCAGAGATAACCATGTATAATACGTGGCGCGGCGCAAGAATTTAAATTCACTAGGGTAATGGATAAAATACTAAACAGACAGGATAATACAATCTCCAAAATGTAGATGGAAGAATAAATAATGGGTTTAGGGCGAAAATCAGCGAAATTCGGGATCAGTCGATTTATTTCGAAATTCATAATTCCTTCAGGCTTTCGTATTTTAGATTCTTACAAGTTCTCGACAGTATTCTATATGAAAGAAATACTGAAAATTGAGTTAGATCTTCAAAATTTCATAAAAACCGCTCGAAACCTTTAAATGCGATTGTCGAGTCTAAACTTTTTTTGATATTAGTTTGGCTCAAGAATAGGCTGTGCCCACAGTCACAGGAACCAACACTCAAAACTCAAAAAATATCAATTATTATAGCTTGTTAGGATTCGTACCTCTCGACCCAAATGACAATATGTCATCTGAGGCGTATTTTCACTCATTTCACAGCAATTCAACATTAATCACTGGATACTGCAGCATAATTCATCCTGAAACAGTACAGAATACAGTACAGATACAGGAAGAGTAAATACATGTAAATTCATCAATATTCACTTTGATGTCTTACTCACATGGAGTAAAACATGAAAATGATGAATAAAAATCACGGTTTGCGACTTTTCTCTCTGCGCTTGGATACTGAAACAATGATAACATGTATCCAAGCACAAGTGACGCATACACTCTAGAATTTTATTATAATTCCATCTAAATCATCCAATTTTTTTTTTCATCTTACGCCCTTTTTATCAACCGTTTCAATAGCTCTTTGTTATTTTTATCAAATTTACCCAATATGCGCCACCCCTATTTTCTTGTTCCAGCTACTACAATCAACCCATTCATGGTAAATATCCGCCAAACCGGGTCGAAAGAAAATCTAGTCCAAGCTCTGGAGCAGGTCAAGATAGGTGAGATATCGCAGAGGATGGCTTCGACTATATATAAGATACCTCATCGAACATTTTAACGATATGTCAAACAAAACATATCCGAAAAAAGGAAAATGAGTCGACCATATGCGTTAACGACAGTACAGAACGAAGAATTATGTAGTCGAATTAAACGCTTAGCAGATATTGGTTATCCTATAACAAGGAAAATCTTGAGGTTATGCGTTTATAAGTACTGTCTAGGAAAAAACATCAAACAGAATTTTTCTACCATCATGACAATAGCTAGTCTCAAATAGGCTCGGACATTTTTCAAATTGAACTCTTCCATTTCAGTGAGAACATCTCAATTATATTTAAAATTACACTAAAAAGAATATTCATCAATTCGAGAGATTATTATTGGAATTAGATGTTGCATAAGTTAATTTTGTTGATTCAAGAACAACAGTTATTCATGAATTTGAACTGAAAACTTGATTTGATTTAGGATGTTAGAAGTTCATATCGACGTGTCTTACGAAGAAAGACACATAACTGAATCTGTCCGCGAAGAAAGACACATATCCGAATCTGTCCGCGAAGAAAGACACAACTCGCAATCTAGCCACGAAGAAAGACACAACTCGCAATCTAGCCACGAAGAAAGACACAACTCGCAATCTAGCCACGAAGAAAGACACAACTCGCAATCTGTCCGCGAAGAAAGACAAATGTCGGAATTATTCTCCCGCGAATATTAACGAAAAAAGAGTTTAAACTGTAGAAAAGGCTTGTCTTTTTTTGTCAATGATAACCTACTCATTCTAAGCTTTCATTCCATATATTTTTTACGTCGGAAAATTGTGGGATGTGCGCCATTTATCCTTTTTGCGGGCAGACGCGAGTTGTGTCTTTCTTCGTGGCTAGATTGCGAGTTGTGTCTTTCTTCGTGGCTAGATTGCGAGTTGTGTCTTTCTTCGCGGCTGGATTGCGAGTTGTGTCTTTTTTCGCGGACAAATTGAGATGTGTCTTTCTTCGCGGACAAATTGAGATGTGTCTTTCTTCGCGGACAGTTTGAGATGTGTCTTTCTTCGTAAGACACGTCGATATAATCAGTATGCTTTCCCAAAGAGGCTTCAACATCACCCACGAAACAAAACTTACGGGAAATTTTCTTCTCCAAAGCAATGGTTGCTCAAGAGCTCATTGGAAAGATTTTGTGTCCTTTGCCGTCAAAAATGATGGAAATGGGTCATAAATTAAATTTAAACGATTACTATGGAGCAAATATAACATTTCAGTGTCTTTGGCCATTAAGTTTGACTCAAAACTAATTTTCTTTGGTCCTTGCAGGTCCGTTCATCGCATTTAACATAATGATAATGAAATCCGACCTTGCATTGTGCTGGACATGCAACTTATCTAGCGCCTCTGGATACAATTCCACAAGTTCGATCAGCTCTAACAGTTGCACTCTTGTAGAACAGGCTCGTCTAGCATAGAATCAAATGGAATGTTAGAATCAATTTGTCTATAGCTTATATCTATGAGAATGAGTTTCAATTGATATTTTACTTACGTTTGATCTGCCATTTTCAATGCGATATTGACGGTTCAACGGATGACTTGTAACTGAAGCCAAAAACACCAAAACCCGCGTACCAAACATTTTATAGTGGAAGCATCGATTTCATTTAAAATGCCGAGGTCAATTCTTCGTAAAGCACGTCACCTGCGCGCGAACTGTGGACGCGAGGCATGTTCCGCCGAACTCGGATTAGTACGTATGCGAACAGTCCAGTATCTATAGACATGTTGGCGATCGCTGCTGCTGCTGCTGAACGCGAGAGACGAATCCAAGCGCGTAATTATATTATTACACGGAACGCACATTTAAGGGACACGAGTGATACATTTAGGATGGCAGAAGGAGTTGTTTTTTGTCCGTTTGTGTATCCGTTTTTATTTTAGTGATAATAGTATAATAAAATATAATATTGTTGTTTTTATTCAACCAGAATGTTTCCTCACATTGCTGAAAGGCTAGTTGCGATGCTGACACCTGATCTATCAAACCATCCACAAGGAATACCATCTCATATCCAGGTTCTATCGGTTGTGCGTTTCCTAGCTGAAGGTAGGTATCAGAAAGGGTTTGCAGAGAATGGCAATAGCGCAATGAGCAAACCATCTGCGAGCCGATATCTACATCGAATTGTGGATGCAATAAATGAATTTTATCTATATTTTATTCACTTCCCTCAAACTCGGAATCAAAGGCTGGAGGTCAGTGCAGGGTGAGTATGCAATTATATACTCTATAATAATTAGATTGTATATAACACATGTTTAAAGAATGAAATGTTATAGATTTGAACGTGTCATCAGATTCCCAGGCGTTCTAGGGGCAGTCGACTGTACGTTCATAAACATCGTGAAACGGCACGAAGATGAGCATGCCTATTGCTTTCTCAAAGAGAAAGCTTTGTAACGGGGTAAAAATCGACCCACCGAATCGGACTTCGGGACCTCGATTTTCGTAATCTACGGGTCGAAAAACATGGAAATCCGAAAATGTCTGTATGTATGTACGTACGTACGTACGTACGTACGTACGTACGTATGTACGTACGTACGTGCACTTTTTTTTGTCGTACGATAACTTTCGAAGGAATTGTCCGATCGTCCTGAAATTTTGTACACAGGTTAGTCGCCGCAAAATCTCGGTCGAGTTCAATTTTCAGCCAATTCCGTTGTTTATTTCTCTAGCAACCGTTGCTAACGTGTTTTTGATAAAAGCTCCGAAAATCATCATCAATGCACGATGGGTCTCCAATTCTTTCGACGACGATCGATGAGAATCGATAAGACATTCATTTTGGAACAACCATTGTTTATTCTCCTAGCAACCGTTGCTATGGAGATACAAAATTCAGCTTCAGACTGCCTTTTTTTCGTCGTACGATGACTTTGGAAGGAATAGTCCGATCGTCCTGAAATTTTGCACACAGGTCGGTCTCCGAAAGATGTAAACGTGTTCAGCAACATCCGTTGTTTGATTCCATGGCAACCGTTGCTATCGTGTTTTTGATAAGTTCCCATATAATTCATGATAAATGATCATTTGGGTTCGTATATTTATGGGATTCTATAAGAATCAAAGAGAGATTTCCCGTAGAAACCATTGTTGATGTCTTTAGCAACCGTTGTTTATATCCCTTGCAACCGTAACTAGGGAATGGGAAAAGTCAGTTGGAGGTTCATTTTTGGAACTGTTGATGACTAAGAAGTAAGAACATCGAAGCTCCGACATTTACCATAGCAACCATTGTTTACGTCCTTAGCAACCGATACTATGGAGTGGGAAAAGTCAGTTGGAGGTCCATTTTCGGAACTGTTGATGACTAAGAAGTAATAACGTCGAAGCTCCGACATTTACCATAGCAACCATTGTTTACGTCCTTAGCAACCGTTACTATGGAGTGGGAAAAGTCAGTTGGAGGTCCATTTTCGGAACTGTTGATGACTAAGAAGTAATAACGTCGAAGCTCCGATATTTACCATAGCAACCGTTGTTTACGTCCTTAGCAACCGTTACTATGGAGTGGGAAAAGTCAGTTAGAGGTCCATTTTCGGAACTGTTGACGACTAAGAAGTAAGAACACCGAAACTCGGATATTTACCATAGCAACCGTTACTATGGAGTGGAGGAAATAAGTTAGAGGTTCATTTTGCTTTCTCAAAGAGTGGTGATTAATGCAAATTGAGGTTCAATTGCAATACTTTGAGAAAGCATACTGCTGAGGCACTTGGCAGCGGTTTTTTAATTATAACATAACTAAAATAGGCATGCTAGTGTCTCAACACGACCGTTGCTGTTTCTTGCTGTTATGGATATGGATAAGAAAAAGTAAGTTGCTTATAACATAATTATTACGAATTCTCGAAAAAAAAATATTAGTAATAGTAATCTATTATACTTTTCAAATAGAGTTACTTCCAACATATGGACTATTTTCTAACGTTCATGAAAGAACATAGCATGTTTGCGATGAGAAAATGTTTAGGGCTTAATGGGGAAGCCCATCGTAAGAGACTCTTTCAAAAATTAAGTGCCAGGATGAACAAGTTGGGGCCATCGAGAACCGATTCAGCATGGAACCAATGCCCCGGGGTCCAGACGAGTTTCCCCATTCAATATTGTGGTCCACAGTGGTAGAACTTCCTGCTACCAGAACTCACTGCGCATTGCCAGAGCGAACTTATGGAACCGGCTACCCGATAGCGTCCGCGCTTTTTATAAGACTGTTAGTTTTAAGGCCAAATTGCAAGACTACTTACTTTCCTGCGATGTAATAAACTCTACCTCGACTTTTGCTCTCCCACGCGCTCGATCTACTGTAAGCTGAGCATAATATTGCGCTACGTTTTAGTATTAGTTTTAGTTTTAATTTAATTATTATAATTGTTTTTATGTACAAGAATACCGCAATTTCCGTTATTATTTATATTTAACATTGTAAAAATTTATGTATATCTCAGCTGTGGCTGAAAGGCATTTTTACTGTACAGAGGGCATGAAAAAGGAAGATTTTGAATCACTCATGAAGGAATATTCATGCATCTCTGAATTCGAAGCTCCAAAATTAAATCCTCAAATATCAGTTACTATGAAAGAATATGCGATTGCACGAGACAATCACATGATGGAGGTTCAAAAAATGGCCGGTACCGCTCTTTCTGTAATTGGTTCATTAATTACAACCATGTACGAAGGTACTGATGACTTGGATTTTGAGAGCTTCCTCACTCATATGAGTGACGTGGGAAAAATGATGGCTGGTATAATTCATAAGCAGTCAAATACAAGAAAAGCTTTTATCGAACCTGGTCTGTCGAAAGAGACAAAAATTAAAGAAGCCAGAGCATTAAATAAACTAGGAGAAGATTTGAAAAATCAACCAGCCCACAAGGCCAATGCTCCTAAGGCAAATTTAAACGACAGGACCCCATTTGTACGACGTCCTATATCAACACAAATGGGGTATACTCCTTCCGGAGGACGTCTGAAACAAATGGTGTTTTTCAAAAACAGACAACAATTCATCAACCTCCACAACAGATCGTCGCCTGGGGGGAAAAAGCAACGATCTCAGAAACGCGCTAAAGAAAGATCTATTTCGATTTAAGCGAAATAAAAAGATCTATTTCGAATTAAGCGAAATAAAAAGATCTATCTCGAATCGAGCGGAATAAAAAGACCTATCTCGAATCGAGCGGAATAAAAAGATCTATTCCGAATCGAGCAGTATAGAAAGATCGTTCTCAAATCGACTTTTAAAGAAAGATCTAACTCAGATTTTACATTATAGAAAAATCTATCTCAGGTTTAATTTTATTTTGCGGCGTTTTTTCGAGTTCGGAGTTGATGCGGTACGTGCGCACTTGAGTGCGATTGCTTGTGTGCGTGTGTGTGTATGTAAATATGTGTGTACGTGTGTGTGTAAGGACACATCTGAATGTAATATGCCAAGTTAACTATTTACATTAAACAGTTTTTGCCTCGATGGTTTCTCGTAAAAATTGGTATACATGTGTTTTTGAGGTCGCTGATAACGAATCCGGCCTCAGATTTTGAAAATTCAAATTAGAGCCTCTAAGATCACCTGACAAAAATTTGGAAAAATTGAATTTTTTTAAAAATTGGTATACATGGGTTTTTGAGGTCGCTGATCACGAATCCGGCCTCAAATTTTGAAAATTAAAATTAGAGCCTCTAAGATCACTTAACATTTGGAAAAATTGAACTTTATTGAAAATTGGTGTACAAGGGTTTTTGATGTCGCTGATCACGAATCCGGCCTCAGATTTTGAAAATTCAAATTAGAGCCTCTAAGATTACTTGTCAAAAATTTGGAAAAAAAATGAATTTTTTTAAAAATTGGTATTTATGGGTTTTTGAGGTAACTGATTACAAATCGGCCTCAGATTTTGAAAATTCAAATTAGAGCCTCTAAGATCACTTGACAAAAATTTGGAAAAAAATTGAATTTTTTTAAAAATTGGTATACATGGGTATTTGAGGTCGCTGATCACGAATCCGGCCTCAAATTTTGAAAATTCAAATTACAGCCTCTAATATCACCTGACAAAAATTTGGAAAAAAATTGAATTTTTTAAAAATTGGTATACATGGGTTTTTGAGGCTGGATTCGTGATCAGCGACCTCAAGAACCCATGTATACCAATTTTCAACAAAGTTTAATTTTTCCAAATGTTAAGTGATCTTAGAGGCTCTAATTTTAATTTTCAAAATTTGAGGCCAGATTCGTGATCAGCGACCTCAAAAATCCATGTATACCAATTTTTAAAAAAATTCAATTTTTTCCAAATTTTTGTCAGGTGATCTTAGAGGCTTTAATTTTAATTTTCAAAATTTGAGGCCGGATTCGTGATCAGCGACCTCAAAAACCCATGTATACCAATTTTTAAAAAATTCAATTTTTTTCCAAATTTTTGTCAGGTGATATTAGAGGCTGTAATTTGAATTTTCAAAATTTGAGGCCGGATTCGTGATCAGCGACCTCAAATACCCATGTATACCAATTTTTAAAAAAATTCAATTTTTTTCCAAATTTTTGTCAAGTGATCTTAGAGGCTTTAATTTTAATTTTCAAAATTTGAGGCCGGATTCGTGATCAGCGACCTCAAAAACCCATGTATACCAATTTTTAAAAAAATTCAATTTTTTTCCAAATTTTTGTCACGTGATCTTAGATGCTCTAATTTGAATTTTCAAAATCTGAGGCCGGATTCGTAATCAACGACCTCAAAAACCCATGATTACCAATTTTCCAAAAAATTCAATTTTTTTCTAAATTTTTGTCAGGTGATCTTAGAGGCTCTAATTTGAATTTTCAAAATTTGAGGCCGGATTCGTTATCAGCGACCTCAAAAACACATGAATACCAATTTTTACGAGAAACCATCGAGGCAAAAACTGTTTAATGTAAATAGTTAACTTGGCATATTACATTCAGATGTGTCCTTACACACACACGTACACACATATTTACATACACACACACGCACACAAGCAATCGCACTCAAGTGCGCACGTACCGCATCAACTCCAAACTCGAAAAAACGCCGCAAAATAAAATTAAACCTGAGATAGATTTTTCTATAATGTAAAATCTGAGTTAGATCTTTCTTTAAAAGTCGATTTGAGAACGATCTTTCTATACTGCTCGATTCGGAATAGATCTTTTTATTCCGCTCGATTCGAGATAGGTCTTTTTATTCCGCTCGATTCGAGATAGATCTTTTTATTTCGCTTAATTCGAAATAGATCTTTTTATTTCGCTTAAATCGAAATAGATCTTTCTTTAGCGCGTTTCTGAGATCGTTGCTTTTCCCCCCCAGGCGACGAGATGAAGTCAACATTCAGACAGGAGAAAAAGAATTAAATGTCGTAAGTGGTTGGGCTGGTAGATTAAAACTTTTTTATGATAAATGGTTCGAGATCACTGATGACAGATTTATTCTAGACTGTATAAAGGGATATAAAATACCTGTCATTCAAAAATTTATACCAATTTATGCCAATGATCACAGACAGGAAATTCATGAGAATTCCCAAGATATAAAAGATTGTATAAACTTACTTTTACAAAAAGGAGCCATCGTTGAAGCCCGTGAATCTGACGATCAATTTGTGTCATCTTATTTTTTAGTGAAAAAACCAAATGGTTCGTTTAGATTTATTCTAAACTTAAAACGATTGAACAAATTTGTTATAAAGCAACATTTTAAAATAGAAGACTTGAAAACTGCTGTGCACTTGATTTTTCCACAATATAATTTAGCATCGGTTGATCTGGAGGATGCTTACTACTTCATTCCAATTCATGAAAACAGTCGTAGGTTACTTAGATTCAGATTTAAAAATATTTTATACGAATTTACTTGTCTACCATTTGGATTGTGCAGAACACCTTTTGTTTTTACTAAAGTTATGAAAGCAGTTGTTTAACATTTAAGGAAAAAGGGCTTGACATCAGTAATATATTTAGATGATATTTTACGTATAGCTAGAACATTTAACGAATGTAGTATCAATGTGAAGGGGACTATAGAATTTTTGAAACGTCTAGGTTTCAAAATTAACTTCAAAAAATCAAATCTTATCCCATCCAGATCTTGCAAATTTCTAGATTTTCTTATTAATACCGAAAAATACTCAATTGAATTACCAGTAGAAAAAAGAAATGAAATATATAATTTATTGGATCAATTTCTATCTTTAGATCAATGTACTATCAGACATTATTCTAGTCTGATTGGCAAGTTAATTTCATGTTGTCCAGCAGTCGAATATGGATGGTTATATACCAAAGTTTTAGAAAAAGAAAAAATTTCTCACCTCATTTTCAATAATAAATGTTATGATAAAATAATGCCTATTAGAGATCACGTAAAAAGAGAATTACAGTGGTGGAAAGCAAACATCTTAAGTAGTATTCATTTCATAAAGACAGGACATTTTGATATGACGATATACACCGATGCCTCAAGAACAGGCTGGGGTGCATCTAATAAAGAGAAAAACATCTATGGACATTGGTCCTCAGATGAACAAAAACTCCATATAAATTTCTTAGAGCTATTAGCTATCAAAATCGCTCTAATGAATTTAGCGTCTAATTTAAGAAATATTCAGATTTTGATTAGAGTGGATAATACTACAGCTTTATCTTACATTAATAAGATTTATGAATAATATTTATTTCAAAATGATTGAGAAAAAATTTGATAAACCTCACATTGATTTATTTGCTTCAGCCAGAAATACTAAATGTGAAAATTTTGTTTCTTGGAAACAAGAAAATAATGCTATGTATATTGATGCTTTCACAATAAACTGGTCGGAATTGTTTTTTTATGCATTTCCACCCTTCTCTCTAGTACTAAAAACTCTCGCCAAGATAGAGCGTGAAAATGCAGAGGGCATTATAGTAGTACCTTTTTGGCGAAACCAACCATGGTTCCCTTTATTTGAGAGTTTAATTGTTGGAAAGCCTCTAGTTATCGAGCCTAACGAAAATGTATTGTTATCTCCTTGTAGATCACTGACACACCCGAGGGCGAAACTTCTGAGTTTGACTGCGAGCAGAGTATCCGGCAAGCATTTTTAATGAAAGGAATTCCAATCAGATCTTTGGATATTTTACTTGCTTCTCTAAGTAAATCGACATTGAAACAATATGGATCGGCGTTGAAACGATGGGCTGATTTTTGTAATAAACATAAGATAGACTTCACTGATGTTAAGATTGATCATGTATTAAATTGTCTAACAGAGTTGTTCGATTCGGGTGCATCTTATGGAACTTTGAATTCATTTCGAAGTGCAGTTTCACTTATCGCAAAAGATAAGATTGGCGAAAATTCTAATATAACAAGATTTATGAAAGGTGCGTTCAGACTTAGACCTGCACATCGGCTGCCTCAGAAAAAGACATTGACTTTGATACAATTAGACGAACTGCAGGTTGGTCTGAGAGATCTCAGGTGTTTGCCAACTTTTATAAGAGACCTATCATTAAGAATGGATGTGATTTTGCTAAATCAGTTTTACAATAAATAAGTTTCTTTGTGTTTTGAAAAATTATCATTCATGTTAACTCTAAAGAACTACAATATGTAATGTATGAGAGCGAGGACAAAATATAATTAACCGATCAAACGAACTTACCTGTATGTGAAGTTCGATCGTAATTATATGAAGTCCTCGCTCGATTACATTACATCCCACCCTTATAAACAAAGTGTTGTTGACCCCTTCCCATAATATGAGTAATTTTTCCAACTCCATGTTAAGCGCCTACTCTTCTACTCTAAAATATGATGGTGGCGCGCGCGAGAGTTGGCGGGAGGGGGCACATTTTCGAGTGACTCTGAAATCGTGTATTGGACCTGGCGGATCGAAGGGACACTACAATATGTAATGTAATCGAGCGAGGATTTCATATAATTACGATCGAACTTCACATACAGGTAAGTTCGTTTGATCGGTTAATTTTATTTCATCAAGATATTAATCGAGAAGTACCTCTCCTTGCATGAAACATCATATACTGGATATAAAACCTCATTATCTCCGACATTCCCATTGATTTGCGTTTTAACCGACTAAATTTTTTTATATTAATCAGATATATGTACATAGAAACTTTCGTCAAAATCACACACAAGAAAAATGAAGTGAAGAAGAAATTAGTGAATATTGAAAGTTTTTGCATTAAAATTTTTTATCTTTAAAGGTATGCACTTCTACAATCTCGTAATATTGAATAATGTCTTTATCCCTCTTAATTATTTCCGATGCTAAATACTGTTCGAGCTCTAGGGAATACGATGCATTTGAATTGTTGCTCGAATCTCATATTATACGTTTGCTATGAAATAATAGACTAGTATCGTGCAAGTTAGTTTCACTTTGTGACTGAAGTATTACTAAACCTTATGTTTTCATTTACACATAAATGAAAATTGTATCAACCGATAAATGTGATCAAGGTTTAAAATTTGAAAAAGTAAAAAAACTTTACAAAAGTTTCTATGACTTTAGCAGTAGAGTCGTGAATCATAGGGTTAGTGCCCCTGGAAATAAATCACCCGTGCCGTAGATGAGCTCTCACAACCGGCCCAACATGTGTCAACCAGATTGCTGCATCGGGTTCTCGTTTTCCTTTTCCTTGTACCTGCGACACGCGGTTTACTTTGCTTCTTTTTGGAGGATCGTTTTCAGGGGCATAAACACTGCGATTTACGATTTTACTACTGCTCTTGTCTTTGTAATCACACTGCCCTTTGTAATCTATTGTTTTTCGCATTTTTCTCCTAGAAAGACTCAGATTTGAATAGTGAATCATTTGAATTTTTTAATCGTATCTATAGATTCATATACGCTTTCCACTACCATGAGGCACTGTTGAGGAATTTTTCTTTGCAAAGCCCCATCCCTCTTGGATATACGAAGAATAAGCGTTTAGCTCTATCTTATCTTTCCAGCGACCACACGAATGTAAATTATTATGCAAATATTCACAGTGCCATGGAATTATTCTTGACGACATTTGTACATATTTTTCTCGTGTTATTCTTTTACGAATTTCAGGATTCGTTAGGAAATATTGATTACTGATGGAACTGCGAAAGGGAAGTGAGGTCATACGGAACATAGAAGGAGAATTTGGGCAAGAGATAGTAGCTTACGTTAAAAATATGTAGTGGTCCTGAAAAGGACCGATTGCTTGAAGGATAAAGGGATGAATGAGCTTAAGCACGTTCGCCACGGATACGTCTTGCCAACTGGATGTCTTTGGGCATGATGGTGACGCGCTTGGCGTGGATGGCGCACAGGTTGGTGTCTTCGAAGAGACCAACGAGGTAAGCCTCGCTGGCTTCCTGGAGGGCCATCACCGCCGAGCTTTGGAAACGCAGGTCGGTCTTGAAGTCCTGGGCGATTTCACGAACGAGGCGCTGGAAGGGCAGTTTGCGGATGAGCAGCTCGGTGCTCTTCTGGTATCTCCTGATCTCACGGAGAGCCACAGTTCCGGGCCTGTAGCGATGGGGCTTCTTCACTCCTCCGGTGGCCGGAGCACTTTTACGTGCGGCCTTGGTCGCCAGCTGCTTCCTGGGGGCCTTGCCTCCGGTGGACTTGCGAGCGGTTTGCTTGGTACGAGCCATTATTGACAAGATCCGTGTTAGTCAAAGGGCACAACAGAATACGATTTCGCCGAGTTCTACCCACCTATTTATCCCCTACATCGACTCAAAGAACACCGAGTCGCTTACGATTGGATCTCAGCGCAACGGTAGGGGAGCACATGTGTCGCAAGGCTTATCCGAGAATACTCGGCGAGTTTCGGGCGTGACTGAGTGGGGGAAGCCGCTCCACGGCAAGCATAAAAGCAGGTCATCTTCTGCGTTTCGCCATCAGTTCGCTGTTCGCTGTAGCTCAGTGCACATCTACCTAGTATCAAAATGACTGGCCGTGGTAAGGGAGGAAAGGGTTTGGGAAAGGGAGGAGCCAAGCGCCATCGCAAAGTTTTGCGTGATAACATCCAGGGAATCACGAAGCCCGCCATCCGTCGTCTGGCTCGTCGTGGTGGAGTCAAGCGCATCTCCGGATTGATCTACGAGGAAACTCGTGGTGTCCTAAAGGTGTTCCTCGAGAACGTCATCCGTGACGCCGTCACCTACACCGAACACGCCAAGAGGAAGACGGTCACTGCCATGGACGTTGTCTACGCTCTGAAGAGACAAGGCCGCACTCTTTACGGATTCGGTGGTTAAACACTACAATAATTAGTTACACACTCCAATCCCTATATATATATCTATCAACACAAACGGTCCTTTTCAGGACCACCAAATGTTTTTTACGTGAGGAAATTATTTTTTCAACAAGATAATTATCTATAAGAAAACTGTTTACAATTGCAATTAATGCAGTTTCATGAAATTTTAATTGGTTTTGAAAATTTGAAATTTTGTCAATTTGTCTTTCTTTTTAAACTGTTATTTCCACTGAGAATAATGCAGAAATGATGAGAATCAAACTTATAGACCTTGAGAAGGTTGACAAACCAATCATCCGAAAAAAATACTTGAGAAAAAAAGAAGAAATGATTGTCACCTGCAAATGTAATTTAGATTATTTTTCAGACTTCCAACATAGGCTCGAATTACGCAATTTTCTGTTTGATTTTCTAGAGTCGCTATTGCCATTATCGGCTTCACCGCACAAAATGTTCTATCTTACCTGTAACGTAAGACCACTCCAGGAGATTATTGCGATTCAACATCATCTTAACATGGGTGGGAAATGTATGGATTACAGTTTGACTAACTGATGACAATTGAAAAAGGTTAATGGTATCATTTCCAAAGTTATTGCTGTTGTGCAGAAGAATGCGAGAAACTGAAAAACAATAGATCACAAAAGGACTTATAAGTCCAATATTATCATCATAAATTTTGGTGTTTATGTCTCTGAAATTGATCCTTCAAATAAAAGGGTCAACCCTAATTAGGAGTTACCGTCGTTTATTACGGTTGCTCCAACATGTGTCAACCATAGCTGTAGTTCTACTTGGGAGTTTTTCGTTAGTTTACTTTCAACATTTTGAAAAACTCATTTTTTATCGGGGTTCGAACGGGAATTTAAATATTTCATAATTGTTAATATATCTACTTTCATACTTCAAAATATTTCTCTTAAGAATTTCTCTTATACAATTATTCATACAAAACGTGAAAGAGAATGTACAAAATTCAAATGTACCGTAGCTGGTTCATTAACAAGTGGTCAGTTTCAGAAGCAACCTATCGGAGTTAGTGCTATAAGCTAAATTTCGGCTGATTCGAATTTAGGGTATCCTTGTGGGGTTCAAACTGGTTGCCATAATGTCATGTTTTCCCATTAGTTCACAAAGGATATGCACCAAATTCGGAAAAAGCTGAATATCCAGATATCGGAAAAGTTTTGAAATCATATCTGCACTTGGTCGGATCCAAATTCACGGACCCTTGGTGCGGATTCAGGTCGGAAACGTTTTTTGTGTCCGATTCATTAAACCTCGCCCAGGTGTATAATAGTCTTGATCCTCTTCAAGTGAAATACTTATTTTAGACTCTAAACATGCATTTATATGTTCGAAAAAAACTATGTTGTAAGGAATTCTGAAGAAGATTATCAATCAAGTTGATGGGATGTATTGGCTTTGAAAAGTTACCTTCGTACTATTACCTGTTGTAAAAAATTTGTCCATCAGTGATCAGAAATATATTGTAAAAATGAAAGATGAGTAATTTTTTAACAAAATTTTTAATATATTAATAATTAATATTGGTATAACGTATGATCATTGAATAGATTATAATTAAATCGTTTAAATCGCATACGATTGCCATTATACTATTTATGAATGGGCCTGCTTAAAATTAAATGAATACCTTCAGAAAATTCGATGACATTTATCCAAATTTATGTTATTGGGCCTTTTATTCATTTCTTTCTTGTTTCACAGCTTTTCATAGCAATATCTTATTCAATCTTTTTTATGCGTATTGTATCTACGGTAAGATATTTTTTTATCTTTTTACATTTTCTTTATTAATCTTTTTTTCTTGTCAGAGATAAATCTCTGTCTCTAATTTAATTTCAATATATTAGGATATTATCTACAGTTGTATATATTATATATGGGATTGTAATTTTCTTCTGACTTAATTGGAATCAAGAACACCATACATACGCGTTCAGTAAATTCTTCGCTTAGCCGTTTAATGACTTCATCTATCTTTTCTAATGTTGAAAAGATTTGCTTAGTGGTGCATAATTGGTCAATTCGCTGCTCATATAGAAGTGTATTTGATAGCATCATCTAAACCTTGAACAATTTTTATTGAAAAAAAATCGATTTTCGTTTGAAATTAATATATTCATAGTAAAACAATATTCTGTTAAATTCAGAAATTAAGTCAATCAATTTTGTCACAGTTCAAGTATAAGTCTCCGTTTTGAAATGCAGACTTACTTAAGTTAATATACAAACATTGCACCAATATCAAGCCTTCGTTTCAAATCTCTAAACACATCAGAAACTAAAGGCGCACTAAGCAATCTCCATTCTCTTACTAAATTTACTTCACAGTGTATCCAGTACATTCATATTTACAAACTTTACTATCGATAATTGCAACAAAATTTTTAAAATTTTCTAGAGGAGAGACAACAAATATCGTTGTTTGTTTCTCAATAAACAACAAAAAGTGGAATGTATTTGCAAATATGGAGTTATCTTGCTTCTAATTCATGTGGTTGTTTGGATGAATCCTGTACATGAATTACAAAATTAAAATTAGGTGAACCTTAAGCACAAAAACGTGATGCGCAGTTATCAGAAATTTAAGTTCGTAAAACACTTACTTTTCTAATACATTTATAATATGTGTGTATAAGCATTTGTCATTCATTTCGTAAAATCGTTGGACAAATTTCAAAAAACGGATATGTTTCTTTTCTTCGTTGTTTTCAACATTTGAAAATATCTATACGCATTAATATATTACGTCTTCTTATAGTAGAATCAAATCTATCTCTTTTAATTAGATATCTCTACACGTACATATACACTCAATATGCATATGTGATAACGACTATGGAACATACTCTCTCGAAAATCTACAACTGTAGTATCATTTTGCTATTGTATTGCAATTACTTACATGCAATTCTATCTAAATACGGAACAATGCTCTGATATAGTGAAAATAATTTTAACATATAATATATAAGATACGCATGAGCGATTGCGAAAAGGCACTTCTCTCTTGATCATCTTTTATGATTAAGGATATTCACGTGTAAATATTTTGGATTCTTTAGCATGCATTAATTAATATTATTCAGAGTGAATAACAGATTTAAAAAAACTCCAACTAATATTAACAGTTTTTTGAATGACATTAATTTCTTTTTCAATTTCATTCAATCAATTATTTAATATATGAAGATGATGAGAAATATTTTCAATAAATAATAAAAATTTGAGAATTTCATCCATGCAACAATTCGCATTATTCTATTCGATTAAGCTAATATAAAGTTCTATTTCTTAACTCATATCTATACATATATTTATCTATGTATTGCACAATATATTTGACGCTTGTATAAGAGAGGCTCTTTCACTTATTGCACCTTCATTAATATTCTTCTTGGCAAAAACCTAAGTATTGAACATCAAATATTCTGGAAAAATTGCACTCTAGTTACTTTTATATATTCACCACAGGGAAGAAATGGCAATTTCGACGTGTATATGCATAACCATTGTGTTTTATGCGGGACAAACAAAATCCAAATCTTCTAGTACGTCTGGTATGTCAGTAAGTAGATTAAAAAAATTGATTTTCAACTAAAATAAGTCACTAAATTATGGACTACTAGTCTCGCTAATAGTTCTCACAAATGCAAAGCATGTATGACGTTTTACGTGCATACTGACGGACCTAAAGAGAAAGAGTATATCCCATGTGTATAAGGATAAGAGATAGACTCTTTCCCTTTGAATCCGTAGATACGGTCGCTTCGGAAGACGCTTGTAATCTTTGCTGTTTGCACTTTGCACACATCATCACGATGCTGCAGTTTTGATCGAGTGATAACACACTATTATGCGTTTAATGCTCATCTAAACTAGGGCATTCTCTCGACATTACTTGTAATTTGTTTTTTTCTTTCACTTTTCAAATTCTGAACTCTCCGCGAATGAGTCACACATTCTGGGACACATCAACCGTGTTCGTTTTAAGACTTAACATAATTCTATTTGAGGGCTGAAGTGAGTTTTTTCGAATAAAAACATGACTCGAGGGAAACATTAAAACCAGCGGTTAAGTTGTTAAAAGTACTTTGGTTTTTCAAGTGTCAAAACTCCCAAGCCCTTGTCGAGCTTGGCTCGTATCTGGTCGACAATATATTAAAATTTCATAACCGTCTGGTACGAGTGATTGAAATAAATCGCGCGAAATTGGAACAATAAAGGCTACAGTGTACTGCGCATACACTTATAACTAAACAACGAGAATAAAATGTGATCGCTAGCAGATATACAGTAACACAAATAATATATATATATGCTCAATATAATATTGTCCGCGATGAGAGCGACGCTGCACGTGCGTAGCGCGTGAAATCAATCCTCTGGCTGGAACGAGCTGCACCGATGATCGTTGAGTCGCGGGCTCGATTCGGCAACGGGGGCTGAATCATCATGCGGAGTTGCTAATTTGTGTCTAGACTAGAAAGAGCGTGGCGTCCGAGCCACGCCATTTAGACTACCGAGCGTCGCGTCGACGGGGCAGTTCATCGTTGAATAGCTGGCCGAGACACGGTGGATGACAGCGGTGCAGTGCAGCCGTCTCAGACGATGAACAGATCCACGTACTGGTTGCAGGGCGGCTGGTGCAGCGACGGGTGGTGCATTCGCTTGTCGACGTCGGGCCGCGGGATGAGCGCGTCGACGCGCGGCTCCGCCGCCAACTGCAGGCATTCGGGTAGCGTTAACTGACAAATTATATCGGATCACTTGATTAATCGTTCGAACGACGCGATCGCCATGATACGGTATGAACTTTCCACGAGATTTCGTTCAATCGTGTTATCGCGAGTCGCGACTCTTGCTCCATTAGACGGTATACGTGAGCGGCTGTTACAGGTGACGGTTGAATTTTGTCCCGAGCCTCGACACAAAAGTCTCATGGTAGCAAGAGTATAAGCATGTGCGGTCATCGGTAATACGCAATGGGTTTATACTCACGAGTGTGGCCTGCTGAGGGATCGGCGCAATCCCGGGCACGCTAGCGGGGTTGTAATAGCTGGTGGGGCTGACGGGCGGCGAGGGGTACGGCCAGTAGAAAATTGGAGGATAGGCCGGGGCGAACGCGGCACTCGGCGGTGGTGGTCCAGGTGGTCCCCTGGTCATTATCGCGGTCGGAGGCCCCTGAGGAGCACCGCCAGCCGCTCCTGGCGCCCCGAACAGGGGGCCGCCGCCCAAGGCCGGTGCCATCAGTGTCGAACCTGCGGGAAAAAGAAAATACTCATTTAGCCCGGTTCTCCTCTAGTCGCCAATCGGTATTCCTCACTTCACAGAGTTAAAAGTGTCATCTTGATGGAACGCGCATTTTTCAAATTCATCTCGAACGCGACGGACAGCGACGTCATAACGGATCAGTGATGTTTGACTCTTGACCAGTGGAAAGGTGTTTTGAAAATAATGCAAGAACGAGTTTTCCAGCCACAAAGATATGCCATGAACAGCCAATCAAACCATTACCCCAATCAAGTATAAATCTATGTACAAAAAGAAGTGATAAAATAACACGCATCTACTTGCTTTTACACGCCTCTAAAACATGAATGGCCCGCATGAGACTGTTATGAAAAAAATATAAGATATGTATATATAAGTATGTAACTGCAAAAGACGACACACATTTCTGTCACCCACTACGAGTGATATAGCGATTTTTTCCAACGCGATTTTCACTTGCGATTGCTTGGCTCGTTCTTTTCTCGCGTAAAATTCAATATCGTCGGTCAGAAATATAATTGATCATATTCGGTTCTTGTTTTACTCCATGTATGTACCAGTATATACCAAACAATCGTAAGTGTAATTCACCAATCAGCTTAGAGATAATGATTGACTTGGCCTACCTGGAAGCACAGAAGTTAGTATTGCACGTAGAAGTCCCGCTACCAAATTGACACTGCACCGTCATAACGTAAATGTACCTAAATGTGCCGCATACCACCTTCCCAAGATTCTGCCAAATTCTCTCGCTTACATTGTTTCTTATGACTTGCCAAATTACCATTTATCGTACACACCCATATGCACTCTCCCACATTATTTATCTCCTTTTCTTTCTCTTCGTATGTTTCATCAAATTTTCGTTAAAGTTTATGGAAAAAAAATTATTTTCTAGATAACCTTTTCTTTTCAATAAGAAGAGAAAGAAAAAGAGATTAAACCTTCTACTATGATTGCACGGAGAAGCATTTTTTCGCCCAAATGAGTCACATAGTCGATGGATAGATATATAGATACCATTCAATCAATTCATAAACACCCGAATAGTCAGGTGAAAAAAATTTAATGAGAAAGTAAAACTGTAGAATGAGAGACACTAACCACTATAAGCCGTAAAAAAAAACATTCCTTTACCCCTATGATAATCTGCAAAAATTGTGACATTTCTCTCTTTCTTCTTTTTACCATAGGATTGAAGCACACTTTTAGATGTTATGCGT
The DNA here is from genome assembly GCA_020882685.1 of Aphelinus atriplicis. Lineage (NCBI taxonomy): Eukaryota > Metazoa > Arthropoda > Insecta > Hymenoptera > Aphelinidae > Aphelinus > Aphelinus atriplicis. The sequence continues at coordinate 17,411,093 of CM037074.1, read as the reverse complement.
TATAAATTGAGGTAGATGAATATCTTCATTACGAAGATTAATTGGAAATTTTCATCTCTTCAATCTTTTTCTGCTGTAAGAATTAACATTTGTTTCTCTATACAAAAAACGTACAACTTTTTTCTCTTTGTGAATTTTATGCATAAACTCTTCATGCACTAACTGTAATATTTAAGGCTTCTTAATAGTTGTACGAATTTTCATTTCAAAAATATTTTCAGTTACTTTCACTTATAAATAGTACTTTGAGTACAAGCAGGCATCTTTGGTAATGTTATTCCAAAACAATGACGGACCGTCTATATAGAAAAAGCATGTGAATTGGATAAGCACAACAGATTGATTCACTTTTGTATTGTTGTATAATCTGAATAATGCTAAGACGAAAAAACAATTGTTATTTTTCATTTCTTTTCAACTAAAACGTTGAAAATATCCAGTTGTTTTCCATTCATTCAATAGTTTGAACAGAACCATACCTTTATATAATCAAACGTATATTATTTAAGAAAATTCTAAAATTAAGCTACGTATAATGCATTTCTAAATTAATTGTCCATTTCACTTCAAATTTTTCAGACATATACAATACAAATTGAATCAAAAACTCGTTGCAATTCATTTGAGAATGAATTCCAGACTTATCAAAGACTTGGGCCAGAAAGAAAGTTATTAAATTTGATAATTGAAATGAGGAAAATAGATTAAGAGAATAACAAAAACTTCAATATTTATATGTATAAACTTTATACCCATAGTAAAAAACATTGATTCTAAAAGCCAGTTGCTGAAAGCAGGGATGTAATACTAAATAAAATTTATGGATGAATGTCAAGAAAATGTAAACTAAAGATTGATAAATGGATAGTGAAAAAAGACCACAGAGTATGAAAAAAGGAATAATGAATTAAGAAAACAGACAGAGAACAAACAAAAATTATGACGCTTTAAAACTAATATGGATTTTTTGAGAAAAAAAAAACCAAAGATACCTGCATGCCCAATGTGATAATGTAAATTCTGAGCATAGAGCCACTAACTCTTTAGATGCAAACTATGACTTCAGTGGCTTTATGCTTAGAATGGAATAGGAGGGATGACCGTACTTTTCGAAAATTAACGGACGAAACATATTGCCATGAATTTGAAAAACTAGAAAAGTCTTCTTTTCCCTCGACGAAAATGCCTAAGGTTTCCACCATCAAACATGTTCATGCAACTTTCAAACAATATCGAGTTTCATGCATGCATAAATTCCCAATGAAATTTCCTTTTAAAACAGAAGGAATCAATTTGTTGTAATTCGAAATCAAACGGTAATAATTCAAAAGCGTAAAGGGGTTATTGCACTTCCATAAATTGTATTACGAACTAGTGTGTGAAAATGAAGTAAGAATCACCAATCCAGTTTTAGATTTTAATTGATTATTAATCCTGATTAAAATGAAATTAATCCACGTCTATTTTAATTGGAGGTTTGCAGTAATATCTCGCTGTTACGCGGCTGCATAAAATGTAGCGGTTTAAGAATAACCGTATTGATTCATAGGACCACACATTATTCCAAGATAAAAAGAAATCAATTAGGAATATTCGCCAGAAGTTTGAGAACACATCGCAATATCAAGTTCACAATGAGTAGAACAAAAATCACCCGGAGTGAAAATTCAATTGCTAACTGTTTGAAATAGAGAAATATAGTTTCACGTTTGTCCCAGTGGAAAAACGGACTTTTCCAATGAAATAAAAATAAAAAGTACGGCCACCGCGCAAGGTATCGAGGAATAAAGACGACCAGAACCCATCAAGCGCAAAAGAGTCATATCCACGAGACACGAGTACATTTATTAATCATGATTATTGATTATGGTTTATAATCATTGGTTTACAGAGTATATAGTATAAGTAAACGTGTGCGTTGTGTTTCGTTCAACCTGTATGTCCATGATCGCGTGTGATTACAACTTCATTGAGAGATTAAAAAGTACCTTTCGACGCAAAATTCGCTCATCACAAACTAAAGTAGCGGAAAAGTGCCCCAACGTGTATTATAACGTGTTATAACGCTTCGAGACATTTCAAGACTTTTCCCAACCGTACAGTGCTTCTTAAATTATTAAAATGCATCGATGAGGTTAGCTTTCGCGAGAAAGCAAAGGCAGAAGCTTGTGGGTGCATTCTGTAATGAGAGAGAAATTCGTGTTCGGAATTGTTCTTCCATTTTCCGTAACTCAAATCATCGGCATCGAAGGGGGTTCAACATGTAAATATTACAGTATTTCTTGGTTCTTGACAGACTGATCAAAAACCTTTTTTTCGAAGGCAAAACACACCATTCCAGTCGTAAGAATAAACCCAGACAACATTATCTATCGAAAAAACCTTGAAACTGACATTTTCGAAAGCCAATATTGCCATGAAATAGTTTTATGTGTTTTGACTATTTACCAATCATATTCTCCAAATAGCTCACTTTATGAAAATCAGTTGGATGAACATTTTTATAGAAGTTAAAACTTCCGAGGAAATTTATGAAAAATTTTCATAAGTGAGATATATTAAGAATGAGATTTCAGTCATGTGAAACCAAATGTTAGCCACCATATCACCAGACAACACATCTAGCATAGAATACTGAAGTCTGGAGTGAAAAGTTAGTACACGTAGAGAGTTTTCATCAAGAATAATGAATAAAATAGGAATCCCTGCACAAGACACTGCCGCGCAGACTCGGCGAAAGCCAACAATACTACTTTTTTGTGACAATTTCATTCCTCTGAAATACGAAATGGAATAATGTGGGTATATAATGTACGACATTATTAGTATGCACGATTTATACCCAGTAGAATGAAATTGCCACAACACGAAAACACACACCCAAAACCATTGACTCTGTCGCTTTGCCAAAGTATATCACCACTGCTCGATCAGACAAAATCACTGACATATGGTGCATTATCGTTTGAAGACTCTCGAGCACATTTGAATCACAAATAATTCAATAAACTGAAAACAAGATTTTTCATATAAAAGTGAAATTCATTCACTCAAATGTACGCAATTCGCAAATTTTCTGATTTTAAAGTTACACAATCTAAATATTTATATTTATATATAACCAAAACGTGAACGATCCACGTGATTTTAATGAAATTTCAGATTCAACGATTGTCTGTTGATATAATTAAAGTAGATTAATAATAATATAAATTATAATATTTCCAATTTGAAGGTATTACCTAAACTCGTGTCTATCTTGAAAGGATATTTTCCTCTAACATTTTACGATTTAAAAATTCACTGATCACATCATATTTATTTCAAATGTATATTTATAATATATATGTTAGAAGATAAAATATCGTTTCACTTTCATTGATGTAAAAGCTCAAAGGTCAGATTCTACATTAGTTAGGAGCTCTTTTTCTGAATTGCAAAATTGTGAATTTTGTATGAAATCCCAAATGGTGTTACTCATAAAATGTCATGATCACTTGTATACAAATATACTAGAAGTTCAAGTCGAACACTATCGACCGTATTACTTATATTCGTATAACTTATGCGTTCGAATATTTACTCAAGTTCAGTGAGAGTCTACAAGCATTATTAGACACAAATTTTCAAGTTCTCTTGTAGTAAAAATACAAATCAAGTTAGAATGATTGTACCTCCACATCCCAGTCCATGCATTTTCCAAAATATGATGCATACATATATAACGATGCTAAATGTTTCACTATTGTGTTACCATTTCACAGTGTATGTCCATTTTCTATTTTAGCATTGTCATATTGAAGATCAATATTTTGAAGATTTCAGTACGTAGTGATGAGTTAAAAATAATTCTACGCAGCACAGATCCGAAAATATGATATCTATCTGTTGGCACGGGATGAAAATGGAGCATCGATTGGAATGTGAGGCTCATAACTTGAAAATGAGAAAACTAGCTACCGATCTTGTTCTCGAAAAGTTATTGCTTTAGAGCACCTTTACCTCTCTGATAAAGTGATCGAAATTGTTGGAGTACGGAAGGAATCGCAAAAATATTCATGATATTGAAGAAACAAAAACACATCAGAATGCATTAATAGGAATGCTTTGTACACGATTGGTCCAGTACTCCTCGTATTAAATATATATATTTATATCTTAAAATTATGTACGGCTTATAAACGGCTCAAGTATATGCATAATATGAAAAATATTACGATAAATGTTTCGTCCCTCTGGCTTTGTACTTTGATTGTATTTTCTGTTGCTGCCTTTGAACCACAATACAAGTCATTCCATTTCAGTAAATGACAAGTGAAATGGATGATTTGTATGGGACGTAAAGGACAAAAGTCATTTGGTGGGTAGTAAGCACCATGGGAAGTCACCTTCGATAACAGATGATAACAGGCTGGCCCAGAGCCCGATTCAAGGGTTTATATGCTCTTTCATAAAATTGAGTAATATTGAACTCGGAAGAATTATACGTAGCCCAAAACGTCTACTCATAAATTCTCCATAGATAATATATGTTTCAAAATAACTTTTTTCTAGATTTGTGATATACTTATGTACAAGGCTGAACTAAAGGGATATTGTCGTCCACCATAGTTACGAAATAATAATTGATATCAAGAATAGAAACAGCTTATAATTCTTAAAAAACTTTATAAAATTTAACGAACTGCCTGGATGGCAGTAGGTATAGTTTATCTTTTTCCTTATAATACAAAATAATTACAATTAGACCCTAATTTTAGGTAAATAAATGTAGATATAGAATTACTCTTAGTTTCTAGAGTAAAAAGGATTGATTAACCGTTTTCTAAGTACTTCATTATATCACTATTTGGAAAAATATCAACAAAGGCACTAACTCGGCATCATTGGGTGGCAAACGCCACCATATCAAAAAATATAACTATGATTTTTTTTTCGCTAAAAAGTGCTATATTTCTTTCGCTATAATTTACTCTCACAATCATCAAAGTATCAAACTACACCTAAGAACTGGTGTTTCAAAACTAATTTATTAAAAACCACGAGCTCTCACGCTCTCCTTCGCGTAAATTCATAGAAACTTTTCCACGTTCGAGCCTGGTATATTAAAACTGCCATGATCTTTAAAGCAAAATATTCTCAACTGAACTGTTAAATTTTAGATGGAGAAATCAGATGGAAACGAGTGTATTTTCCATACATTACGTATTGCACATCATAAAATGATATTGTAGAAACTTTTGCGCGTTGAAGCTCTATAAATATCAGTTTTACGAATGCCAGTCTTTGAAATAATGGAATGATTTGTTTGCAGGAAACTATTACCAAGGGCAAAATTGTAATAATCCATTAAAAGATTAGAGCGAGATAAACTACGTAAAAATGGAATAGTTTAAGTCTCAAGTCTCGCTACATCTTCTGAAAATTTTCACTCGGTGCTTAGAAATAATATTTTTTCCCCTACAACGGAAGAATTATCGATCGAATCGTTATTTTCAAATATGTATACATGTACCATCATCAGTGGTGTTGTCAATGCACGCAGAATCGTCAATAAGTACAACCGATCGTTATTCCAAAAATATACAGATAGATTCGTTGACGCGATTAGACATAGACGAGATAGTGAAAAGCGAGATACAAAACGGATATTCGTTAGTCTTACGTGTTTGTCGTTGAACCAGTGATTAAGTACGATTTCTCCGAATAACGTGGGTTTAGCGGGGTGAGACGCATGAGCAATATACAATTGGATGGGGGCTGGGGGCTGGGGGTGTCTCACATCTGGGGGAAGAACTGGGCAGGGTAGGCGAACTGGGGGCCGGCGGTCTGGGCAGCCTGGGGGTGGAAGTGGGCCGCGGCGGCAGCGGCGGCGGCGGCAGCCGCGGGGTTCTGCCAGGCGGGGCGCTTGGGCCCGGAGGCGGCCGACTCGGCGGGGAAGGCCGACTCCCAGGAGCGCTTGAGCCCGAGCAGGGCCGCGGGGTTGATGGGGCCGCCGGGGATGAGGGACTGGGCCATGAAGCCGGGGGGCGCGTGCGCGTGCGCCTTGAGGATGGGTATGCGGCCGTGGCCGTGGCCCGGGGGCACGTTGAAGAAGAGCAGGGGCGCCTGGGGGTTGCCGGCCGCGGCGGCCGCGGCGAGCTGCTGCTCGTGGGCGGCCGCGAACGAGTGGTGCACCTGGTGGGGCTGGGGCCCGACGCTCGACGGCAGCGCGAGGGCCTTGCTCGAGCCGGAGGGCGGCGAGGCCGGCGAGGCCTGGCCCCCGTTGGACTGGGCCAGGGCCAGCAGCCACAGGTGGTCCTGGTGGCGCAGCGCCTGCGCCTGCACGTGCGCCTGCGCCTGGGCCTGCACGTGCGCCTGCGCGTGGGCCTGCGCCGCCTGGGCCTGGGCCTGGGCCTGCGCCTGGGCTTGGGCCTGGGCCTGCACCAGCGCGTGGATCTCCCAGAGGGACTGGGGGGGTTGGGGCGTGGGCAGCGGCACCGCGACCTGCGCCTGGGCCGGGGGCCCCGGGGCCTGGCCGGCCGGCGGTCCGGCCGCGGTGCCCAGCGCTCCCGGCGACAGCAGAGCCTTACCCGGCAACTGGTGCGCCCCGGTCAGCAGCAGGCTCATGTCGTCGCCGCTGCACTGGAACACCTCGATGTAGCGCTGCTTCTTGCCGAATATCATGTAGCGGTGGTGGCGCTGGCTCGCGCACGCGTACGCCGCGGCCTCGCTGTTCATCTGGATGAACGCCTCGCCCGACGGCTGGCCCTTAACACAGTCGAGCAGTCGTTCGATTAGACCAATGTCGCGCTGCCCTGCAAAAGCACCGTCGAGGTCAACTCACCGTGGCGTTGTAGACCATGTGGACGCCCTGGTACTCGATGTTCTTCGAATGCTCCCCCATGAACTCGAGGATGTGCTCGACAAGGGCCTCGTAAGGAAGCCCCCTCAAGCGGACACAGTCCTTCCGAGTTCCAGATGTGATGTAGTGTTGTGGAAGGGGCAGGGGAGGAAGCGGTGGCAGTATCGGCCTTTCGAATAGTTTTGCATCGCTCACCCGGTTCAGCACCTGTTGATCAGAACCAGCATCATGAAACCACCGCATACAGAACCTCAGTTGGATGCATTTTCAAGCTTACACCAAAGATTGAATTACTTTATCGAATCCGTTTTGAAGCTCCAGTGGCAACAATAACGCGTTTAGCATGAAGGATCACCGTACCTGTTGAACTTCCGCTGTCGTACTTCGGAAGAGCTCGATGTACCTGCTGCCGATGCAGTCCCTGTGCTTGCTGAGAGCTTTCGCCGCGTCTTCTTCCTTGGCAAATAGTACGAATGCATCTCCCGTGGCTCGTCCGTCGGCTTTCTTCACGAATAAAACTCCGTCCTCGCCGTCGAGCACTTGGCAGGGTTTTTGCCCGGACAAGAAAAATTCGAGCTGCCGAGGAAGTGAAAAACAAAATTTAGAGCGAATTCGAGATGGCGCAGCCGAATCGACCGGTACAGGAAGGACGACTCACGACTTGCTTGGCAGTGCAGTCGTAGGGCAGGCCTCGCATCCTCACGATGACCTGGGCGCCGCGCGACAGGAAGGTGTGCGCCTCGCCGTTGGTGCCGCCCGCGACCGAGACGAAGTCGTCGCCGGTCGCCTTGTACACCTCGATGTAGCGCAGGACGATGTGGTGCTTGTGCCTCTTGAGCGCCATGTCCCTGTGCTCCTTGCTCACGAAACGTACCAGAGCCTCGCCGTTGCGCCTGCCTTGTGCACTCAGACACAGAGCCACGCCGCCCCTTCAAACAACATCACACAATTAGCTCGGCTTCGTTCGATCGTCCGCGTACGATCTTTACGCACAAAACTGTTTCTACGGATGTTACAATATATCTATGCTCGTTTGATACGAGCTTGACGACGTAACGATTGGTGCGCGCATGGATCTTCATTCGGTCAGTGTGATTCCGCGCTATTCGCGCGTCTAATGCTCGACACTCGAGCAGATAACTCACAGAAAACTTTCGTATATATATGGTTATCGAGCATGTACTGTGATAATGAGCTCTACGGATGAACATAAAGACGTATACCGAGTATAATGTACAATTTTCAGAGAACTCGGAAAAGAAAACAACAACGCACAATCCTCGCTGATCGTCATTATCACGACAAAAAGTTTAAAACGACTTTTACTAATGAAGTTTACTTTTCTTACGCAGAAATAAAACAAACTCATTTCACGGTCAAGATAAGCAAACAAACCGAGAGAGATCGCGCATTATGTGCATCGTTCGATTCTTCGTTATATTTTTTTACACCAGCCTCCTCGGCTGACGCAAACCATTATCGTAAGATTTCAAGTCCGCAATTCATATGCTGTAGTTAACACGCGAGATGAAAACATTCAGAGTTGAATAAAAATTATCTCTCGGCTTAGATACCCACACGGTGAAAAAGAAGAAATACTTTACCATAGAGATGGCACACTTAACGACGATACACACAGCTAAATCGTCAATGAAAAAGATACGGAGATGTATGTGCGCGTATGTGGTACGTGTCGCAAGCAGAAATGAAAAAAAAATAGTGAACCTAAAAAAAGTTCGAGCAAAAGGACGAAACTCGGACGGTGAGGTCGATGAGTCAATATGATTTACGGCTAGGCCTTAGCATTCACTAATGACTAATAATGTATGAGATGGATAGAAGGACGCAACAGCACGTACTATGTAATTATATATCTCATTATCGACTGTCTGATTATTCCGCAAACTGACAATATTAGAAACTAATGAGCACAGCCGATACCTTTTTTTTCGCGTTCAACGGCTTTACAAACACTTAAATATCCACAAATCGACAAGAAACGTTTTCAAAAAAAATTCTGGACAGTAAGAGAAACCGAAAAATTACGTCCAACTCGTTCGAACGGACACGGTGGACGCGCAACGATATTGAAAAACCATCCGGTGAAAAATTGGCGCTCGATCAAAACGGATAAAGCTCATTAAAGCGAAATCGGCACTCGGTTTTGCCGATGCACAGTCCATGCACACATTCACAACAAGAGTATAAAGAAAGAAGCACTAACGAACTCATTGCGCACGGCAGCACGGGTAAGAGGCAACTAAAACGAACGCGCCGTTCCCACAGAAGTATAGTGAAGATGCGCGAGCGAATGAGCAGCAGCGGAGCAGCAGCAGCAGCGGTGATCCGTGACCCTAGATAAGCAGCTTATCAGCGCGAGTCTCCGAGACCAAAGTACCCGAGAGCCAAGCGGTGCTACGGGAAAACGCGCCCGAGTTGCGAAAAGCCGAGTCGGCACGTCGGACCGGCCAAGTCGAGTCGGGTTCGTTGGCACCCGCGCACTCGCACTTTTTTTTTGCCAACTTGCGCTTAGTTCCCGAGCTCGATCACCTCGACTGTGACTTGTATTCCTGTGTAACCACCGGCTCAAGTTCGAAGGAACAAAACTTTACGATACTCGGAAAGAGAGGCTACTGTGCGAAGAGATGGGATTCGGCTATCCAAATACGTCGCTTACACAGTCTAATTCGATTCTTCTGAGACTTTAAGTTAACTATTCCCACTACGGAAAGTTTTAGCTATGGAACGTTTGATGGAATGACTATATTGCTTACTTGGCTCTACTATGATCGCTTGCTAGTTATGGGAGATTACTCGACTAGTGAAATCATCGCTGAGGTTTACCTAGTTTGTTTTCACGAGAAATGTTTATATTATTCGGATGAAAAAAAAAACATCGATCTAGCGAGACATTTTAAGAAGCATGTGAAAATTGAACAAAATGAGTGCTATGTTTAAACAACAGTATGGCACAAACTAAGAAGAAATTTCTAAGTGTGATACATTTGTTTCATCCTTTACCTGATTTTGAACCCACCGATATGCTTGTAATCAACAGAGTTATTCTATTAGAAAATTATCAAATCACAAGTATATACGTATAACAATGTATTATCTACCTAGAATATAAAATCGAATCATCATTTTTAAGAAAGAAAAAATGTTCGATTTCATATTCTTCTTATCTTCAAATTTGATTAGATTTACTTACTTTGCTACATTCAATCCCCGGAAGAATTTCGCGACGTCCTGGTCAGACGATTGCCAGGGAAGTCCACGAGCTCTCACAACGCAGTTATTATCTACTTTCTCATCTTTTAGGCTGAAATTTCATTGAAAATTTATATCTACAATTTTAAAAGTAACGCAATGAGTATTACAATGACTTTATCCATAAAGAAAACTTTCAAGATGCTCAATCTAGTGCACAACGCGGGAAATCATAATTTATAAATGATCACCAAATTCAATGCTTCATTACTAAGGAATTATTTACTATAAACATAAAATACAAAGTGACACATTTCAATCTAACAGAAAATAAAGTCAGTTTCAATGTACAACTCAATAGCTCACCATATACCAGGTTCCAATACAATGTTAACAACTTCCGGATTCTCGAAAACGTGTCCTGAAACAGAAAACGAAATGGTCAAGCATTGAAGAATGAACCGGAATATTTCCTGACAACCAATCAGATAATATGCGGAATAAAAATTCTCTCTTTTTGGAATTGAATCTGGTACAATAATTATTTAGGAAACATGGTTTTCTAAAATACGTAACATCACTTCAAGCTGAACGATAATCCCCCTTTTACCTTCAACCATGGTTTTTCGAAGAAATCGATAATTCACATGGCTAAGCTTAACCAGCGAAAATTTATATGACAAAGTGAGTGCTTCGAGTACACAGTTGAATTGGGTGATTTGGAAACTATCAATAACAAATCATCGCCAAAGCTGATGAGTTGTCACTCAACAAAGCACTCAACAGTACACTCTATAAACGAGACTCGTCGATTCGTCAAAGGCCAATAATTCTAAGCACAATTTTCACACTGATGTACGATATAAGCTTTATCAGAAAATCCTGCAAGAACTTGAGAAAGACTTTCTTGCTCATGTTTTCCTTCTCGTCTGAAGCACTCGAGACAAACACACCGGAATTCCAAACGACAATGAAAAAAGCACTCGCGACGGTTAGCCGCGGCGGTAGAGACGTGCAAAATGGTGAACTCACGCGGGTATAGAGAATTTTCAAAATCCAATGCGCAAGCCTCGAACGTCGAGGCGCAAAAGACGGCGCGGAGCGCAGTGTGTGCGCGATTTGTCGGCGCGCGCACGTTCCCCCGTAACCTTACACCCTCATCCTGTCTCTTGCGTTTCTGCTTTTTCCCGGGAGCCCCTCGTCGATGAGCTATACGCGCGCGCGATCCGAATGCTCGAATTCGCCGACACAGCAACGCGGTGTGTGCTTGCGACAATTATCCGCTTCGCGCAAAACCGTGGCCTTGCCGCGAAAACACTTGGCCAAGCAGTTTTTTGACTCGCGACGTGGAAGCTCGCAGCTTTACGCGCGAATTCACGATAGTCCAAAGCTTTCGATTCGTCTTTACGTGTACACGCGAGTGTCTCTCGTTAAATTAATAATCCGAATGACTCGAACATCGATGGCATATTAATTTAGCTGGATATAGCTGCAAACTCAGCGAAAGCTCGTTGATATAAGAAATTTCGATTGAATTTTAATGGCTCGAGAGATACAAGTCTATGGCGTACTGATTTACACCAAGTTTCCTCGCTGTAGTGATCGTTCGTTATTATTACCTCGATTCGACGAGAATTACATATATATTAAATTCAATTTCAAAATAAAGCATTACACCCGATCCAATTTATCGATTATTTCAGGAAAGTAAACATCGCTCGGTCGATTCAGACTGATTAATATGTACGGATGAAAGGAATATTAATCTACATTATTTGTGTGCGGAATTATTCCGAATTTGTGTGCGGACGTTCAAAATCCATAGCGAATTTCGAAACTCAAGATTTTTAATCCGCGATCACGGCAAAATTTTAATAATCCAAATGAAGCTGCGCAATGATTGCGGCCCGGTTTTTTGTTCGAATCCTAAAAAAGCCAGATGATTAATTTCGCAAACTCGTAAAGCCTTTCTCGATATTACGCGTGCGGTCTCGCCATAAGCGCGCGTATACATTCGAATCTCACATTAATAACAAGCCGTCTGAACAATCAGTGTATGGATGAGCGTTTATTTTTGTATGAGAAAAGTGACGAATGTTTACACGTAGAGAAGAAAAGCACCCGGCTTGATAACGAACGGAGATGACTGGTTCTCCCGAGAGTATATGCACCGCTGCCTTGAGTCTACCTGGAAGAACGACGACTGTGTGACTAATCGGGTAGGCGGCTGGCTTCGGCGCCGATAAACTGCACCGCTCACATAAACTTGCACGTGCTTTCGCTTATTGACCCCTGGCATGTAGCTATAGCCGGTGGCTCTTACACTCAAATGAGTTTCATCGAATTTTCAATTCCCAGCGTAACACTGCTTTACAGAATACTTTCACACATAAATTTGCTTTGAAAGCTACATTCTCGGCTGCGTAAAAAATCACAGGGTCAAATGAATGAATGTCACTCCGGAAAGTATAGGCAGGGGCGACGAAAGTTTGCTGGAATGCATAGAAAAAAAGGGGGAAAAAAATTCTTGGTCGTAGTCGTAAACAAGCCTCGAGCATTCAGTAGCAATATTTTTGAGTATATACAAGCGAGTATCACGTCCGTACTATATGCTGCAGTATACGTGCAAGTCAAATTTAACGAAGTCTGACACAAACAGTTGGCAAATGGTAATGGGCGTACTTTCGATTGCCACGTTTCTCCATTATTTTATCGACTGCTGCAATTTTATACTTTTTTGCGTGATTGATCGCGTGAAATTTTGTAAAACAACTCGAAACTCTAACGACTCGTTCGATCGTTGCAATAATATTGAATTGTATAACATTTTTCCATAAAACAAAAACAAGCAGCACTCATAGAATGTGTTTTGCATTTCTAAATATGCCATGGTTGATAGTTGCTTCTTGACCTTCAGTAAAATTATCATGCAACGATAAGAGGATATTATCTAAATTTCTGTTTGATTGGAATATGTGACTCTGCAATTCTATTGTGAATATAATAAAGTGTTCTAAAACATGGTTTTTGAATAAATGTTCAGGGCAATATTGAAGATATATATATATATATATATATATATAATGAAATTTGTATGATACTCACAATTTTTTTTATTTGACCAGATTTAGGAAAGTCAATTTTGCGTTTAGAGAATAATGAAAAAGAATAAATCCCATAAATACTGAAATGTATCAATAAGGCCAAGAATACAAAAACTTCAATGGCATGTTCTTGAATCTAATTATTATCGAGCTGAGTTTGTGAAACAGATGGCATTTCATGCATCGAAACAAACTGATGATTTTCAATGAATCAAAACATTCTATAAAAGAATATAACCGGCGAAATTTTAGAGCCATGTTTTTTTTAACCAAAAGACAAGTTTCAATGATTATCTTTTATCTATCATTAACTTTTAATAAATTATTCGTCAGTGTATAATAATTATGAGAAAGCTAATTTTTAGCACTCACTATTTGATGAAAAATAGTTTTCATCTGCCTTACCGTCTTTTATCATCCTCTGAATAACAGCGATCATATCTTGTATCTCCCCCACGTGATATTCGCTTTCCGTGTTGGGAGGAATGTTGAAGTCTGATTATGCAAGTTAAGGGTTTTCTGATTCAAAGTTACTTAAAAAATAATTAATAAATCAAGATAAAGCAAGACGATACGTTTGTTTGATTTTTTTTTGCTTTCACAACAACGTATCCATTATTTAAATGATCGGGTTTACCTTGATTTTTTTCATAATCGTATACTATTTTACGTGTCTTCTTCTTACTCTTTGCTTGGTTATAACAAGTATCGAAGAACAACTATTGACTTGGATGATTGAACCAATAACTAATATACATACGTATGACGGTTGCACAATTTCAGAGATTAATATATATTTTGGGTTAGAGAATCTTGGAAATTTTTTATAATGTTTGAATTATATAAATAATTCAAAAATACAGAATCTGCTGAGCAAAAAGTTTATTTGCATAATCGTATACTGAAATCAGTGATTCTGACGTAACTCTAATATTTCAAGCTAAAAGGTAGCATATAAAAAAATGGGTTTACTCGTGGCTTCTCTGGGTCTACCCCAACATTTCCTACTCGCAATGATACGTCGTATAAAAATCTGAATCGAACCAAATGAAAAGATATCTTTATCAGAAATCTTTAACAAAATTCAATATTAATCTGTCACAAAATGTACAGATGTTTGATCGTTTTCTACAGTTTTCTTGGTTAAAAATACATTTTTGCATGAATCTGATGGTTTTATCGAAAAGAACAGAATGCAATACATACAGGTTTTGTCATGATCATTATTTTGTACGAAAAAATCATTCAATTTAAAGTTTTTTTCTAAATATTAGTATTTGAAGAGCATTTAACTTTCAAATTCATCAAAATTTTTGATTACTCTTGCTAGATCAGTCAGGAACAAGATATATAACTATTGCACTATAAAGTGCAGATCATTAGCCAGATTTAGGTAAAAAAAATAACATGAAGCATAGACAAATAATATAAAAAAAAAAACATGTTCTTCTGTGAGAGTTCGAAGATGTGATATATACAGTCACTGATTGTCTCAAGCATAAAATTAAATATTCCCCGAGTATCTTATCTTAATACACGTTTCAGTATTTTGGAGCGCTTATCCATCGTATTCATGTGATTTCTAATTATCTTAGTTTCTGGCTCCGAAAGTGTCATCAAATACTGGGGTAATGGGTATGCTTATCGGGAAGAATCCGTCTATACGGAGAAAACAAAATTCATTTGCAAAGTATTTTTCTTCGTCATTCGATTTTTTCAAACGATAGCTTAGACTAGTGCGTATTAATAGAATATAGAGTAAATATGATTAACGTTTCGTAACATCGACTTATTTCCTACATTCGAAGAAATGTTGAAAATTTACCGAACCAATATAACACGTTCTGTATAATGAGAAAATTTTACGAAACGGAGTAAAATTTCCTCAAATGTATGAGATAAGAATCGTTATAGGAGATTCAAAGTTCTCGCGCCAATAACGTTTCGAATACGAATATTTTTATTGCAGAAACATTCAAAAACATTGCTCCTTATTTATTGCTGGCCCTTCGAGCGACGCACTGTCTCAATCAGCAAGCCTCTTGATGTGAGCATTGCGAAACTGCGTATCGACAAACACCAGAGAAACTAATTCAACGCATGCTTAGGGTGAAAAACGATTTCTTACCCGTAAAACTGTATCGAAGAGCTGAGATTGACAGATTTTGGAGCAAGACTCGTGCCGAGACGGTATAAGAAGAGAGAAAGAGAGGTAGCAATACGCTTGCGACGGAAAGGTAGATAAGACCGATTTTGGGAGTGCAAAGAGAGCCGCGCGGGCGAGCGAGAGCAATCGCGACTACTGGGTCGCCGGGCTGATGGCGCTTGGAGCCAGCTTCGGACGTTAATCGCTCTCCGGCCTGACCTTTAAACTGCACCCATAACGCCGATAACGTCACGAGCCTCTTTCTTGGTCTATATCTCCAAGACAACCAAAAGCTCGCATGAGTCGCTTTGGATGAACTGCGAGCTTGCGATTCGCCGATCTGATGATTGAAATAACGGCCAGCCAAATTGAGGATTCGTTCATTCTTATCTCTTATTCCGGTGTAGCGATTTAGGAGTTCACTGTTATTTTGCCCATTGGCTCGGCATGTGGTATTTAATCCATCATCGACTAGCATTCAATTATTTGGTATTTAGCGTCGCAATAACAACAGTACACCGAACGAAAAATATCTTGCCTCTAAGACTGAAATAAGTGGATTGGCTCGTTTTTCCATATCTAAACGACTGATAAAAATTCTTTCGAGAAATTCTCGTATATTCCAAACGGTTTGATTACATAAAGATTAATTCGGTTCATCCTAATTTTGAATGAACAGCCATACGAGACCGGTGCAGGAGAATCAAAATTGATTAATTGAATTTGGCCTCAATTCATTGATTGTCGTACAAGATGAACGCTCAGTCCGTAATAGATACCAACTTCCCTGATAATCATCCGAAAGTTCAAAGGTGCAACAGAACAATGAACAAAATTTCTTGAACGCAGAGGTATTTCCGAGATAAGACAATCTTAATACACATCATTACAATTAACCTTTGTTCTGCAACGTTAGTGAAAACTCATGTTTTTGTGCTAGATGTCGTTTGCTTCAGGAATTTATTATATTCAATTCGATTACGAATTCACGTTCGTATCTCGAAATTGTATGAAGAATGAAAAATCAAATATTGAAAGAGTGAATTTATCGAAACGAGTAAGGCAATCAAAATATGCCTGTAATATGAATAGCATAAATGTCGATTAGCCACTAAATATACGTAGAAGTAAGCTCGACACTGGAGTGTCAAAGCGAATTAATATAAAAAATCATGCACAAGTACACAGTAAAAGCTGTATCAAGTGTGACGTTTCAGTAGCTCTCAACAATCGGCCAAGGCGTATCGCAACAACCCGATCGACATCATCTGCAACAGGTGGTTTTGTTTCACTGTATAATGGAGCTCGAGAATGCGCACGTGTATGTGTGTGAGCTCCACACCAAGCGACTCTCGCGCACTTGGCTCTGCTCGGCAAAACAAACACGCGCGCTGACTCGGATTCATTCGTGTATGTGTGAGAGCCGGGAGGTATAATGCCGGCAACTGTTGCTCGATCCTCAACTTCCATATACTGTATATACATTGCTATGCGCCATACTAAAACGCGGGACAGGCACTTTTGGCCTCCACCACCAACACGTGTTAGGATTTTTTAACTACACTCACGACCGGACGATGTTGTGTTTTTTTCCTTACTAACCAGGAAATACAAGTTTTTTTTACAGTTGTACCAGAAATTTTTTGTTATTGATAGCGTATTCGTGATTTGGATTTTGAAATTTCATCGGTCACTGAAGCAAGCGACAAACCCTTGTTATTATGATATTCTGCTGATTCAAATAGCTTTGGTTCATACGCGAATACGTGGCAACCAATCATTAGCAAGGTCTTGAAAATATATCGTTATCAAAGAGTTTGATTTTGAACATTGATTCTTTTTTTTTTTCAGCCAACACGAAATTTTGCTGAATCGTCGCGAGTTTTTGAGAATCCCGGGTCGTAGCGAGCAAATTATTCGTGGCGCACTTGATAAAGTTTTAATGATATTTACATGCCTGAATAAACACGCGGCTAAATCAATTATTCTTCGCGTTTTACATGAAAATCCCCAAGGCTCTCCTGGCCATGGTCAAGACTGTTTCAAGTGCGCAAACGAGCATAATTTCAAGTAACGACGCGTGGAAATAACAGGGGAACGAGCGTGGAGGAACAAAATGAGAAAAAAATGTGCTTGCCCAAGCGAAAATCGTAGCTGCTGCTGCCGCGGCGACTGCTTGGCTATCGTAGTATCGAGAATCGCTCGTTGCGGTATAATACTTGAGATGTATGCACATGGCAACGAGCCATCCCCCTCCACCCGTTGGCGCACCAAAAAATCCACTGCAGCAAAACTAGACCGGTCGTAAAATTATGCACGACGCATTGGCCAACCCGTACTCACGGGTCCCTTCCTCAAACTGTCTTTACATGTACATCCACAACCACTGGCACTTTTTTGTTCTCGCGTATGACTCGCCGAGGGCCCAACTCGCTTACCTTTCATCATCTACTTTTTAGATTCATCAACGATCCCCGACAAGAGCACGTGCACTGCGCGATTATTCCGACTATGGGCTTTTTCGAGTCTCGACAACGACTGGAGAGAAGAAAAAAAGGTAATGCGGAGACAGGCGAGAGAAGAAAGCTGTGTCGCGTGTGGCGACGTGTGTCACCGAGTGTAGACGAATGCGAGCGCGCACTGTAAGGCGCTGCCACCGACTTTTCGGAGCAGAAAGCGCTGGTGTCGAGTTCCTTCGGCTCGTTCCGATTAGCCTCGCGCACGTGCATGCGTATGTGCGCGTTCTAATAAGCCCGTGGAATGGGACGAAACGACTGTATCGACGGCGCGGCACCCGCCTCGTACGTATGTGTTCTCTCGCTCGTTAGCGGCTCTGATGAGGCAAATTTGCATTCCACGTATATGGGTATAATGAACTGCTCGATTGTTTGAACAGCTCGTGGGCCCACGGTACAGTTTGAAAGTTAATTTCGATCGTGGGTGTCGATAAGTGCAGCCGCGTGTACGATTCAATACGAATTACTCCTTCCGACTTCTTCGTCGGCTCGAGACGGAATCTCATGAGCCCGCTAGACACCGAGTTGATCCTCAATGGACGCGTCCCGTGCTTTATGCAATATCCTATCGGCCATCTGAAAAATTCAAATCTAGACATTTCTTCCCAACGGAAACGTATGATAACGCACGTCCCAGAATGACTTGGCGAATGGAAAAATAAACCTTGAAATTCCATCGAGGCTAGGACTGGATTTTTAGAATATTTCAGATTTGATATACAATATCCGCGATAAAGGAGGCTTTAGAATCTTTCCGAGAAATTCGTTATTGCCAGATATATAACCAAACTATACTTTTCCACTTGAGTTCATCAAAAGCAATTGATTTTTTTTCTTGCCTGGTGGAGTTTGTTGAAATTTTGAACTATATCTTTCATTATACATTGAAACAAAATGTCCTCGCGCATGAACTACGGAATACTGAAAAAATTGTTTGCAGCAGAAAATAATTAAATTTGGTAAACAATTGGTACTTTCGCCGCAATTGAAAATGTTTTTTGGATTCCCGTGGTGTATTTTTAGGTAAAAGTGTGTGAATAATCGATATTAGAAACAGTAGAATTTGATGGGAAATCCAAAAGTTTTAAATAACCCCGATCTATTTTTTTTTTCAATGTTCTGTAATTCATGCACACGAAGCAAGTTTATTTAGAGACAAATTTGCCTTGCACAACAATATAAAATGGGATTTTCGAAAACCTAGTTGAAAAGATCAACGAACCTTAGTCAAGAGAAAATAATTATGCTCGAAGAAATCGATATTCTGAGAGGCAACTACCTTGAATGAACCTGAATTAACGGATTATTTCATATCCGTGTCAGACAAATCATGGTGAAATAAGTATTATTTCAAATCCTGGATGGGAATCGTTTTTCAGGAAAAAAAACCAACCGAAGTATGAGAGCTGATTCAACCTGATATTCAAGTGATTTGTCAATGCAGGAGAGTCGGCTATTCATCATTGAATCGTGCGAACAATACAAAAGAACCGGTGAAAACGTACTCGAAAAAACCCACGCACGGCCGACAAAAGCTCGAAGCTCGTCCCGAGCGGATAGAAGAAAACAGAGAGAGAGAGAGAGAGAGAGCGATTGGAGTGCGAGCGCAAACATCGAGGCTCTGGGGTCTTTTGCATTGGTAATTGGCTTGAGAAACTCTGACATCGTTGACCCCTACCCCAGCTCACGTCTGCACACGTTAGACAGTGAAAAAGCCGAAGAAAAACGATCGACGTCCGCGCTGCGGAGCGCTTCACATTCGAGTCGTATATATAGGCAAACTCGCGTGCGCTGCAGTGCATGCACAATCGCATTACCGATCTTCCAATGCTAATGAGCGGCTTGATTTTCCTCGAAAGATTGGCTTTGCGCGAGCCGATCTCGAGCGCGCATGTGACAATACGAATATTGCACGCGGGAGATACTGTCGAGGCTCCGAGAGAGTGTTGCGCTCGACGCTAGGGGTCGACGTCGGAATACGTGTATACTTTTCGTGGCTATGTTTTCGTAAATTACACGCTATTATGTGGAAATGCACTTTTACCCGCGGAGCCACGTACTCTTCGCGGGGCTCGCGAGAAAAGCTGAATCCATTATTCTGCGAGCTAATACGCCATTTCGCTCGTTTGTTTTACTTTGCCAGGGATGGTAATATTTTCACGACTATCGTAAATTGTATAAGATTATCACGATTATCAACCTCGAGGGACATCAATGCGTACACTCCCTGTGTGATTCGATTATTTGTTTTCTCGGCACTGTAGTCTGTAGACTCTGTAGCCGGAGTTGATTCCCATTTGTTCCGTACTTTTCACAACCAACAAGAGTAAGAAGAAGTCCAGACAGTTCTCAATCGATTTATCTCTATTTTCATCGTTTCGAAGATAGAAAATAAAAAAAAAATAAGTTGTGCGAGTATGGAAAGGATACATTGTATCATGTCCTGAATGCTGAGGGGCGAGAGCTCGTCGTTAGTCGAGTAGCACGCGGAGAACTCCTTCCTTAGGTCGTGGAACATGTTGTAGTGGCTGGGCAGCTCGATGTTTTTGTTGCAGGCCTCCGGGTGCAGACATTGTCGCAGAGGCGCCTGTCCGTCCACGACGAAGCGCGGCGTACTGCCGGCCGCCACGCACGTCAGCGACGTCCACCACGTCTCGAACTGCAACGAAAAACAAACGCCCCGTCGTTAGTTTCCTCGTCATGACTGGTAGACATTTGGAGAAACGCAATCAAAATCGTTGATATTTCTCTAGAATGGTTATAATTTAAGAGGCTCGACTTTTTGCCGCTGATGGCTACGACTATGTCCCACTTAGTTTCCCGATTCGTTTACCACCATTGACTTTTCATTTTTCTGCGATTCAATGTTTACGATTCATTATAAGTAAATTGTTTTCCCTTCAAGGTATGATTGTGGTCTTTGAAACAACGCATTCATCAAGTTTTCTTCTCTTCAATTGAATAATATATACGACTAATATGTTAACACCTTCAAATTCAGCTGATGTTCATGCGCGCGACATTCATTTAATGTCAACACTCTGAAATGAAGGAAACGCGACGAATATAAAAGTAGTCTATATTTAAGTCACTCTAATGTGAGAGTATAATATAGTAGTAACCTCCCGACCATATGTAAGTATACCTTTGATAAACATAAAATAGTGCATGTAAAATAGGATTCGGTGCAGTTGTTGCAATAAAATACAGATAGTAGAAAAATCTAAAGAGTATTATAGTCTTCGTGACAAACAACGGCTTATACATTTAATTACTTGCTATGATCGAAAATTTTCGTTGGATTACAGTTTAGAAAAGAAAATACGTACTACTAGCAAATGTTCTACGGGCTAGTAGTACGACGTGCAGTATAACTAAATTTCATTCGTAATGTAGATAAACGATAACGAAACATGTTACATTCAAAGTGAGTTGGGAATGAACAAGGTATATACATAACAACTTGGCTCATGGATGTCAATATATTTATGCTCGTAAAGTACCAGCAGCTAACAAGGATAACGCCCCTATTGCACAAAACGCGCGTCCTCCTTTCAACAGTCCGGCGACATCGATGCACTACCCGCATTGTCATCGCCTCGTTTTATACCGAAAATTCTCGTAAAACCTAGTTAACAATATTGATTCAACAATTCCTAAGCGCGGATTTTTAGGTTTGAACTCAAACTTCTAATTTGTATTTGAATGTCACAGGGGTTGAGTGCTTTATTGCTTGCTTGATTGACTTGATTATATTATTAAGAAAAAAAATGACTTGGCAGTAAGATGTTTAATAACAAATAAAATTACAGGATATACTCTAGATAGATTATAGTCTCGAAGCATAAAGCGAAGGAGTATTAATAATTAAAACAAGATGGGAAAATCTCAAACAATAGGTAACGTAAGAAAATGAGCCATGGTTCATTAAAATTCGGAGGAAAGATCAAGAGAGATTGTAAGAGGTACATTGATGTACAGACGTATAATATTTTCATGAAGAATATTTGGTTATAGACTCTAAACTGTTAGAAAACATTATTTCAGGGAGTTATATATTTTGAAAAATTCTTCTCGGAGAAAGTCTAATCAATTTGTTAATAAAACAGACTCCCTGATGTTTAATTTTGTAATTTCCAGAGTCATTTGATACTTCAATTTCGAATGATAATTCCAACGCAACATTATTCACGGCAACCATCAAGACTTATACGATAGTATAATTAATCACGGGAAAAAGAATACTTTTCTAAACAATTAAACGCTTTATGAGCTCATATGACCTAGATTTTTTTCCCAGTAACAAAATTCATCAATAGCAAGCAACTCGTGCCATACATTTCGATCACGCTCTTCACTTTCTCGTCTTCCTAATTTGCAAAAGCACTAAAAGTCCGATTGGCTCATTCACATTCCTCTTCGATTTCGGGATAGATTTATCACGCGTCGCACACACACACATCGCGTATCTTGATGTTATTCGCGCCATCGTAAAGAAAAAATATCTTACGATTCAATATTTCGATCTCACGAGGTTGTGCTCGGATCAACGAACAAATCACGCGTTGGACGAGTGTCGAAAACCAGAATGTGGAAAATGGACAAAAAGTGAAAGAGAGCCAGTAGCGAACGAAAAAAAAAACAAACAGCGGCGGCGGTGGCGGTGAAGACCGATCTTTCCGGTCTGGCAGCGACGAGCGGCGAATCTGTTGCATCGGCGTGTACAGGCGCTCGGACTTTCTGAAAATTTTTCGAATCGGCGCGCCGGAGAAGTCGGGGCCGTGCCACATACGAGTGCACGAGTCGAAGACGAACGCAGGCGAGCTTGCGTAAGCCCTGGCACATGCATAATGTAACGAGCCCTCCCCTGCCATTAGTCCGCGGGCTCGCTATGTACTTATCACGGTGCTTTTTGTCAGGCGATCGCCTTGCCGCGCGGCTCATCTTGCGCAACCACCGCGCTTGACTTTGAATTGGTTTGTCTCTTTTCGTCGCGGATCTCGCGCACGCGCGTATGTAACACCGGGTGTATATCCAGTCACGCGCTAAAAGCTATCGAATAATATAATTGTCGAAGCGCGTTTCGGCTGGGTAACGGGCCCTGGTCAACTGCAAACCGGATATATCGAACACAACCGGATCGCTTGATGTTCTGGCTCGTCTCTCGATGTTCTGGCCAATATACACATATGATTTTGAGAGAACATCGTCGTGCTTTGTGTTCGCTCTTAATTACTTTTTTCACGCGCAGCATGCTATGTTTTTGTAAAATTAATCCCTTAGATACTTCATGATATAGACTATCAAGAAACTTTTTATGCAAACTGTAGGTAATTGAAATTCCGAAAACTATAGGTGGGTCAAGGGAAATTAATTGTGAATTTTCTCGTGGGAAATGCTCGTGAAAAGAGAAAGCATATAAAAACGTTATTGCACGCCTAATAATGGAATCAATCAGCCAATATCAAAAATCATTCATATTGATTAACAGTTCCTAAATCTGATAAACTCGCTCCCAAGACTTCGTTCAATAATATCAGTTTTCCAAAGACTATAATTACATTATCATGAATTTATTTCGAAGCCCCGATAAGGAAAAATCGTTTCTGCGCTCATTAGATATGCAACGAGGGATCTCAACTTGCGAGCCATTAAAATACGGCACGCGGAGAATATTGAATGTAGAGTCGAGTGAATTCTCCGATTTCAGCAACCAGCTTCATACCGATTCCAGAGAATCAACAACTCGAACTAAACAAAAAAAAATGAAGTAATGTGCTTCCCATATCCGATAGTATTGCAAGATCGAACCACCGAATTGCGCGCCAATTAAGTTTCACCCGCGACAGGGTCCAATTATTTTTTTAGAACGACGCTATTAAAAGCCGCAGACACGACGATCGCATGCGTGTACAGTTAAATTTCTCATGAAAAAAAAAAACAAGGAGGAGAGATTCGCGAGTGAGCGAGTACGATCATTACAGTCCCTGGGAAATCACAAGGCGCTAGTGCGAGGTTCGATGGAATAGAGAGAGATAGTTGTCTGCGCGAGCCGAGAGAGAGAAAGAGCAGGCAGAGGAGGGAGAGGTACCTATTGCGGTGGCGGCGGCGGCGGCGCGCGGCCGATAGAGAGATAAGAAAAGGTGTAATAACGGGAACGAGCTTTCCCAGTGAGAGCGAAGAAGTTTTCGCGAAAGTGGAGCTCGGTGGACGATGACCTGGCGCCGCGACTCGGATCCCGTTTACTCACAATGGTACCGTCCACTTTTCTATAAATATATCAATACTCCGATTTTTCAATACAAGAATCTTCGTTATAAAAAACTTCAAAGTCATATAACTCTGACTTAAGGGGGCTTCAGCGTTAGGTGCCGTACCAATGCGGGGCCCTACTGGGGGTGCCTGAATTATTTTTCAAAATTCTCCGAATTATATCGTTTTAAAGTAGATCAGTCTTATCCTAGACTACTTATGGATGCTTGAAAAGGGAAAATAAATTATAACTAAGTCAAGATTTGCACATAAACACTTGTCAAATTCATCAAAATCCACTTTTTTTAGTTTTACGATCTTATTTCGATGGTGACATACGATTTTCGCGATCATATTATAATCTACTTATAAAAACCTATTACTTAGAATTTTTTCAAATTTTTCTATAACACCATATTTAGTTGAGAAGGGATTAATCGATTCTCGCCATAAGAGCCTATGTAAAAAACTTCATTTTTGTTATGGCGCTCATATGGAAATGACCATGTTGACCCATGATTTTCTTTGTTGCAATTGAAAGTTGGTTGTGCTAGGTACATTCTATGAAAGTTTGAGTTCATTCTATAATAGAATAATAACTCGCTGAAGCCCCCTTAATGAAATAAGTTATCTCAGGGTTGAATGCGCGAACAGACACTTTGACAATTGTAATGATATATAGAAAGGACTTTCGGTTTAGAAATATAAAATGGACATTACATGTAACTCGTACAATAAACTATGTCGGTAGAAGCAAATGCACATATGATTCATATGATAATTGTGTAATTATACCGTTTATATTCTATACTTTGTAAGTTAATAACTGTAGAAACGCACTTCTTCCAGTATCCCCTGTCTTGTGTTAGTTCCACCCACTGGTCTCCCTCACAATCTGCTTCTTCTAAGTCCTCCCGTACGCTATCTCCTCATCTTTTCTTCGGCCCACCCTTTGGTCGTATAATGTTGCCAAGTTTTCCTGTGGAGATCTAGTGTGCTTCTCTATCCTCCTCCATCGTAGCTGCATGTTCTGCCTATACTAATCTACGCGATTTTATGACTTTAAATACATGTTTGGTACGTTGTAAGACAGTCCAAGCTTGGCGCTGTGTAAAATTTGCCATTCCCCTGTTATTTCCTCTCTTTTCTCCCCAAACATTCTCCGTAGAATTTTATTCTCGAATACCCTGATTTTCTCGTCGTCCTCTTTCACATTTGAATATATATGACCATAACGGTATTTTGAATACCAACTTTGACAATTCGCGCAGAAAATTCAGTAACGAATTTCAAAACTCGATTTGATAAGCACGCATATACAAGAATCACTTATTATTTGGCGGATAATTTGCATCTAGCCAATTTCGCAAACAAAATCACTCTGTAAGTGTTTTTTTCGAGTAATCATTCACATTACACTATTTTTTTTCTGTTAAATCATTTGGTATCCATGCATAAACATAGGATATTACAAATGGCATACGCTATACGGATCATTACATGCGCTTGTTAAGGAAAAAAAAATCACAATATCATCATCTCGATGGATTTAGATACATGCAGCTGATGACAGAATATAAGCAGCCGTATGTAATACAAGCTGTAATTGAGATGGATTTTCCTACAATCACGAAATCTAACGACGATACGAGTAGTTGTGTAAAAAAATATAGGAATCAAATCTTGATTCAATCCGCTTCTAGACTACGTATCTCTGTTATTGCCCTAATGCCAATACACCTACGCAGTAATTGTTGTCATTATATTTATCAAATTCAATTGCTCTAATCTGCAGGCTAAACAGCGCTGCTTCTATACATAGGATATAAATCCACGGATGCCGAATCCAAAGAGTTCGTCTGGATCTTTAAGCCGCACGAATATACACGTTCGATTGAATGAGAGCACGTTGGTCATTGGATATGGCGGGATAAAGGGGTCCCAGACTCACCTGTTGGATGGCCTGCTGAAGAGGAATGCCGTGTTCTCGGAGGGTCTGATCAGTCAAGGCTGGGGCGTGCGCGAGGGCCGCCTCGCTCACGAGGCTGCTGCGTCCGGAAACAGCTGGATCATCACTTCCGTTGCTGTCATTGCTCTCCTCCTCCAAGAACGTCGGCTTCACTATGTACTGCTGTCTCCCCATCACCTGCAATTAAGATTGCGTTCTCGATAAGTCCAAAGCTGCTTATATGAATCGAATTAACAAGCTCGCGCCGAACGATTATACGAATATCGCTCGAGCGAGCTGCTTCCCTAGGATCAGTTTTTATTTTAGAAATATCTGTCTCGAGCCAAAGGATTCATTTATTTTCTTTCAATTAGAGGACGTAGATGTATCGTGTACTTTATCCGCGCGTATTTCACAGGAATAATCGTCGAGATTCCGTGTAATTAAGAGCTCGATCCATATTGTTCGGAGTATACTATAACACTTCCTGATCCAAGTCATTGACTGTAAATCGTTAGTGCTTACACATCTTCCTTTTATCTGATGCAGAGTATGGCGTATCATGATTCACGTTTAATGGGATCCACATTCATCTATACTGAATGCAGTTACGCCACTTCTATACCAAACCTGCTGTCGATGTTTATTGCGAAGAAATGTAGGATGAATAAGGCGAGTTTTCGTCTTGAAACAATATACTATCTCTCATTTAAATGGCACGGGAATATGCAACATGGAATTCGACCTTATCCCACATTATTTGGTAACATCTTTTCTACACTGTGATGCTCGAAGTTTCTAAAATTATACTGCATGCGTTCGTCTAAGAAAATCTGTAGCTGAATAAGACTCTCTTGAGCAGTCATTTATTGAGTCAACGAATCTAATGTCATTGTTACTCAGTGGTCATGCTTTAAAAATATGATTTGTTTATCCATGCTATACATTTTTTTCGCGACAGATAAAGTAAAATATAATATCATATACTATACTACTTAGTTAAGAGGCAACTTGATTTCATTTTGTTTTGCGTTAACAGTGTGACAATAAGAATCATATAATTTATTTCAAATTAAAATCAAGTTGCTAGAATAGGCTCGCACAGAGCTTTTATGTTCATTGGTGAGAATATAAAAATTTAATAAATAAATGAGAATATAAAATTTAATAAAAATTTATATTGTTTGGTCAAATTTGTTAATATCAAGATGATGAAAGGATATTGTTTCATAAACATGCCTATGCAGTGATCTCATTTGCACTTGAATTATTTTTCTCATTTTCTGAGTCGGAAAATGAACGTATGAGACATAATTTAGCAAAATTCCTCCGAGATATAAGATTGAAATCAAGGTGGAATCCGTTGGTTCAATCAAAATATCTTGAATCCTGCCCCTGTAATTATACTTCCACTCTCACCATCGTCACGCCGTGCAGCGTGAGGTGCATGTTTATAGGCGTGCTTTTTAAATGGTAAGAGTGCGGTGTCAACTGCAGTGCACGTTATACCATTCTATCCACGTATCAGACCAGATTCAACATATACAACAGTTGATGCTTAAAAGATTTGAGATAGGACAATTTTATGTAGGTTATAAAATGTAAAAGTGGGAATTCAAATTCTTCATATGCATCGTTATGAATATTTCTCAAGATAATGAAGTATCAATTACGACCGAATGCTCATCACGAGATCCATCAAAAAGGCGCAGCCAAGAAACAAATTTCAGCTCAAGTTATTCTAAGAGGGATCCTGCTATGTTCATGTGCGCGAATAGGGACGTGCACAGTTTCGCCCCCAGGAGGAAATTTATGGTTTCCGACGAACGAGGCGAAACTGTATATCGTATACACTTTAAGGAAGTGATAAAACATGCGGATGCATCGATTAACTCGTTCTTAGAGTTACTTCTCCGATTTCGTGGGTGCGTGCGAACACACACGGCTGTCGTCGCTTTGCGGAAACGCGTAGTATTGAATTTACCCATGGCTGTTACCGACGCATTGGTGTATCTCGAGAAAGTGCTCATAAGTTCTTTCTAGCGTTTAACCTATAGTGTGCTAATTGGTTTAAGTAATGTACTAAAAACAATGAGAGCTTGTTAAAGCGCGTAAGTGCGGTTCAAATATAATTTTAAGCGTAGTTTCAGATCTAATTCTATGCACAGCTAATCCGTGTGTACTCAAGCGTGATTAAATGTTTCAATTCTCAGAATTTCATATTCTATATATAAAGTCTTCCAGAACCCAGTGAATGATCTCTAATAATTGAATTATTGATATAGTTGGCTGATCATTTCACATCATGTTCATTATACCTGATTAATTGTTCTCCTAACTGAAAGTTTGAATGTTTTCAATATTAATCGACTTCTGTCTATCTATCGATATTTTAGATAGGCTAAAACGCTTTGCATTTGGATGTATGAAAATGAACAACTTCATAGGAATAAGAATTCATTGCCACACTACATGATTTCTCATATTTTTCGACGGCATTCGCAAAGCTCATAATTCATATTCTGGGCAATAAGAACCAGAAATTTACTCTATTTATAAGCTTTCTGGCGGCAACGTGACTGAGAAAGATATGCAAACAAAATATATTGTCGTTTGAAAATGCAGTTCAACGGTCATTTAAACATGTGTCTCACGATAATGCATGTTACTTAAATTTAAATTTGAAAAAGTACGAGCAGCTATTGGAGCACTGGGAAATAATATTATACTTCTTTGTTATAGTTGAGTATCTTTCACGATTATACTCCAAACTTTGATTCACTGTAAAATAATATATGTTACAAAAAAAGCAAACGCTTTTGTCACCGAGAGCGAATCAGGTGAACAAGATAAGAAATTTGAAAGTGAATATTGAGTATCATTCAATGTTAACCGACAGATTAGATCACTCGTGCCGGACCGAGTGCCATAAATCACAGACGGATTATTCGTCGGTCATGGAATCGAGATAGATGATTTGAAGTGACATGAAATTAAAAGTGATCCAAACCATTACCTAACCGAACACGACCTCCCTTCGACTTTCTAGAATATATCGTAGCTTATTTTGTTACAACGAAACTTGACAAAATTCGCATATATATATGAAATCCTGATGTGAATTCATAAATGATTAAAGTTGGCATAAAAATTGAATTACTGCGAAATGTATCATAAAGATTGACCAATGTCTACCGGACAAAGTACATTCACGTATCTACTCGCCAAAACAGGAATGAATGTCTTTTTCTTATGATGCCCCTTTGAAAGTAGATTTTAGCATAAATGGCGTTTTTCTATGCTAATTGACGTGTGGTAAGCGCGTGCAAACCTCAGCGAAATTCGTGAATGGCATCGGCAAAAAGCCGCCAAAGCTGCTGAATAGTTAAACATTTTCAAGGTTAATGGTTTTAATCATAGTCAAAGAAGAAATCCATCTCATATAAAGAATGTCTTTACGCGTGCATACTACTAATCAAAGTCCATATCTCTTAATATTTGGCGAATTTCGTTATTCTAAGGCAAATACTATTCAAATGTTTTTGTCAAATTTAGACTGAAAAATTGGTATGAGTTTCTAGATTGTTCAGGATTGCTTTTTGTCTTCCAATGTTTATCCTGTCAATATGTTATGTAATGTTTAACTCAAAATCAATATAAATTTTCCGGTAATGTCTATATTGACAATATTTTGTTCTGTCAAATTCAGTGTTTGAACTTTCTTGCACTGAGTAACTATTCATTGATTGTTTTAAATTATTATCAAACCAATATTAAAATGGTATTTTTTTTTCTATAGTGTAAGCAATATAACACGTATATATTGAATAATTTGAAACGGCTAACATCATTTATTTATCTACGATAGTTCTGTAACCTTCAGAACTTGGCAAAGATAAGAGAGTTATAGTAAAAAACGAGTTTTAGCTAATGAAATTAAGGACATTGCCATTATTCAGGTAGTTCTCTCCGAATTTTAGTTTCATGTAACGATTCATATTTCAAAATGACTTATGTGCAAGGTCACATTATTTGGTGACATTATTTGGTAGACCATAAATTAATTGTTATTACGTTCTCTTAAATGAAAACGAAACACTGGCTCGAAAGATATTAACTTAATCGCAAATAATTTCTAAACGATGCTAAGAAATGATATTTGGGTGTCTTACAATAATTTTTTTGAATTATGTAAAAACCACTTCTATAATAATTTACATGTAATATTTCAAATGGATTGTGTTCAGTTTTGTATATTCTCGACTTCAGTATACCTATACCCTTAGTCACATCCGTCTAGTAGTATGTCGCGATGAGTTTTGAAAAATTATTTGACTAGAAATTGAATAATAAATCTGAATTGAAGTATGAGTATATACATACACGATGAACGTGAATTTACGATATTGAAATAATCATCAGATTTATTTCCAAAAAAAATCTGCTAGAAGTTCTTGCTCACGGACACTGGTGAAAATGTAATTCGTGAGTTTGAACGCAGTAATAACTCTGCATTAGCATCCGCTCGACAAAGACACGGTCGGAAGGTAGATTGCATTTTCCTCGAATGCAATTTCACCGCTCACTTGCTCACTCGGGCTTCGGAAGGAGAAACAAAATGGCTCACCGAATGCAGTATTATACCACTATATTGCCGTCAGATTCAACCTCCACCCGACCGATGACTTCTAGTCATTGAGGCTACGGTGAAAACTTGGCAAGGCTTGTTCTATTTCTCGAATAAAATCTTTTTCACCAGTAAAGAAACTCAATTGTATAATAATATGTTAATTCCGAATATATTTAAAATCTCTGAACTAATTTCATCTCACTATTCAAAGTTTCGATGTATACCATTAAATGATTTAAAAATTTTTTCCAATGAATACGACAACTAATTGGTATTTGAAATTTACGACGAAAAATTAAATAATAAGTTATTTGTATAAAACTTTCATATGAAAAGTATTGCCTATATTTATTATGTTTATCAAGATGAATAAATTTTAGCGTGAGTTACGCAGTAGGTTAATTTATACAGTAGTAATAAAAGCGAAAATAGAAAACAGCTAAGGTCTAAGCTAAATACTGCATTCAAATAGTAACATTTTATTCATGTCTTGTATCACATCCCAGGAAAACGTTAATTTGTTGCATATACTCTGTAAAGTACATACATTTTTCATAAGAGTTTTATGAAAACACGTGCCAGAAATTCACAAGAAATATTAACAATCAAGAAAAATAACGAAAATGTATAAAAACGGTTTCGCTCTCGCAAATAAACCATTGATAAAAAGTCACATAACGAGTGGCAAGAGCCGAAGAAAAAACAAGTTCAATTGACACCTTGATTGATCACACGTAAATCTGAGGAGCGTAGCACTTGTAACTCACGCAAACATCGAGAATCATCACGTCACGTTTCTTTTCCATCATATATCATAATTAATATTGAAAATACTCATGCTATTCGGAGTAGTCTCGAACATTTTCTAAAAATAAAAAAAAAATTACGTAGCAAAGATTTTCGTGAAATGTTCTTGGTTCAACAGGGGCTCACTCGTCAAAGCAAGCTCAAGTGCTTTCACCTCGACCACGCGTGCACTACCTCACGCTCTTGTTTTTTTTTCTCTTCACTGGACCTGACAGCCGAGAAAAAATATGTTAAGGAATCAAGTAACGCTAATTATTATCTCGCTGTCCGCGATAATTTTGCATAAATTACACGAATATTTAATGTATCGAGAGACAGGCTTCTCTGCATTAGAGGAAAAGAATATATTGATAATGTCTGGCTCTCGGTCGCGAGGTTAACAGATCAAGGTAGTTGGGTAAAGTTATAAGAGTATACGCGGGAGCTCGACTATAAAGTTGAAAACGTATTTAAATCGTTGGATTATCGATATCAATCTTGGAAATCGATTAGACTAATTGGAGAGAATCTTTGAAGAATATACATTCATTATAATGATATAATTACGTGTTTTGAATTTTACGTATACTTTTGAGTTTCGGCGAATCTTGCATTATCTCACTGGAGCTTTTTTTGGAACCGGTAAGGTTAAACGAATAATTATCATAATTATAGATAGCTCTATTCTCGCAACACTGCACGTATGAGCCACTATGTTGGTCCTAAGGAGTATAAGATATCTCATCAAGATTAATGCTATGGTCAGATAAGACCGGTTAGATCAGTATCTAACTAGTATCGGCACCGTAAAACTATATAGAATTATACTTTTAGATATTTATCGAGACACAGGCAACGAATAATTATCCGCAGTGAGTATGAAAAACTCATACAGGAACTCCGTGCATAAGTCAATTGCGTTAAATTGTATACCAAACAAAAATATCTAAATGATTCTAGAAACAGTATTTTAAATGAATCAGTGAGGATTTGAATAAACGAAATACCTCTTTCTCTTTCATGCAGGATTGATTAGTCATCTTAGGTTTACGGTACAACAATAACTCGCACACGTGGCCACGTCTGTATCTGTTTAAATGTTCAGTGAGGAGAGTCAGTGCAGACTTGAAGTAAATACTCGTATATATATATATCAGTCATGATTCAGTGTACACATCGCGCATTGTTCTACTTCCGTAGCGCTCAAACAAGTCGCATTATTCAATGTTCGGGTAGCATTTTTTACGTTGGCGAGTGTGTGTATAGCTCGAGCATACTGTGGTACGCTGCGCGCTCATAAATTGCAAATACGCTTAGACACTTTTCGGGGTTAGAGGTCGCTTGCGCGAAAACGAGCTCCCGAATGTACGATGCTCGTCGACAGACTGTTGTGACTGTATGTTGAAAAATCAACAGCTAAGCGAGTAGTATTTCAACTACTTTCATAGGGTGGATGAAAAGATATACTCATTTTTGACATCTGTGATTGTTACCGATGAGAATAATCACCTTTTAACTTCACAATGATCTTAAAAATTAATCGTTGATGAATTTTTACTGATTATGAATCGTTAGTTACATCGAGTAAGATTAGGGGACTGAAATATGGTTATTTTTTAAAAATC
Source organism: Aphelinus atriplicis (assembly GCA_020882685.1). Classification (NCBI taxonomy): domain Eukaryota; kingdom Metazoa; phylum Arthropoda; class Insecta; order Hymenoptera; family Aphelinidae; genus Aphelinus; species Aphelinus atriplicis. The sequence goes on along the minus strand of CM037074.1, from coordinate 17,378,032 downwards.
GCTTGATTGGAGCATTTTTGAACCTCCTTCGAAAGTTTCTTCGATTCCTAAGTTATCTCAATGTCTCGTCAAAGTTATGACTAAATTCATACAGTATTTTTCTCGAATTTGAAGGTGGGTTAGTTGAATCAAGTACCTTCTGCATTTGGCCATTTGATGTGGTCAATGTATAAATTTAAGTATACTATCTATGATAGTTTCCACCTCGGTGAACAATACCTTCGAGTTTTGGACTGATCTCGGAGTTTATATTCAAATGAAGAAAGAAATTGTGAACTTGTATCAAGGGCTATTTTAGCGGGTATAAAATTTTGTTGATTTATTTTGTAGAATAAAATTCAAATACATATTACGAATAACGAATGCAAACCTAGTTAAATATTGAGAAAATTGAAGGTCATGTCTAGCATGAAATTCATATCTAGCCAGATCGAGGCACTATAGCTTTTTGAACCGAGTAACTTTGATCTGACCCTCTTTAAGGTAAGGTCATCTTACCTTACGCGGTGCCGAACGAAATCCCGAGCGCGAGTATCAAGGACCACGCTAAAAAAGCCGCTCAACATTCAACGAGTGACCAGACCGGTACGATATCTCAACGTTTCTAAAAGAAATTCGAAACCATTCAAAACAAGCGATAATCTTCCGGGGCGCGCGTTGTCTTGTTGTCGATCGAAGTGAATGATAAAAAATGACGCGAACAACGTGAACTCGAGAAATGAAACAAAAAAGAAGCGATTCGAATCGCGTCTTGCGAAAAAAACCGGAAAGAAGAGTGTGCTTTCGCCGTTAGCCAAAAAGGAGAAGGTACAGCGGCGGGTAAGGTGGCACGAGATCCAGGACGATTGCTCCGGTGAAAATGCGCGCCGGAGGAAGGAATTCACGCGTGACGCGGCGGTATGCGCGCGCCAGGATAGAGTACACGCGCAGAGGAGAGAGAGAGAAAGAAGATTTGCTGAAGGCGATGCTGAAGCAGCCGCGCGAACGCGGATTTCGATTTGCACGCGCCGCCAGCTGACGCGCCATGGGAAAGCAATCTCGGCAGTTCGATCGGCGCACAATGTATATAGAAGCGAACTTCCCCACTCGGGGGGAGGCACTTTCACGCGAACGTTAGATTTTCGTGGTTGCTTCGAGTTTTGCTGTTACTCGGCCTGGAAACTTCTAGAACGGAATGCTCTGTAGCGCATTGGTGCAGTATTTTGATTTGATATCTCCTTCCGCATACGGTTAAATGCCACTTTCTCAGCGCGCGATGTTTGGTGATTTTGGTTGAAGAAAATCGCAATACGTGACTCGTTTAGATCGATTTATGAAATTAAATTTTCCCTCTCTTCAAATGGATTTGTTCAACGATATTGTACAGTTTTTCCGAGTGGTATTTGATTCCGTTGTATGAAATGAATATGAATTTGCCGAACTAAACATATGGGATCATCAATAATATGTTTCTCTTATCGTGACCCAGTCCAAAAAATGAAAAAGCTGATTTTTTAAAGTGATATCTGGTTATATATATATATATATATGGGTTCAGAAAGCGAGCCAGCCGGAAGGAACGGCGAGTCGGCCATACAAGTATCGTCGTGGCGAATACGGTGTGTGTGCGTGTGAGTCGGTGTTGGGCTGTGCTAGTGATGCGCGCGCTATTCGCGACGTCTCCGGCCGACGGCGGCCGAGTTTGCATAGAGCTCGTTAGCCGAAGTCGGGAACGACCTTCCGAGGGCGCGACGCTCCGCCTCCGTCGCTTATTCGAATGGGCTGAAACAATGGCCGCCCGGGCGCTTGTGCCACTCGAGCTGCTGGTGCTCTTTTAATCCTAGCCGAGCTCAATTAATTGTTATTATCCGTGTCTCTCGACAAAAATACCATATACATACATGTGGATTTTAAGTACTTTGACCAATTTTGTTTCTTATAGTCGAGTTGTCGATTAAAATTCAAGTAAGGATCACTGTACTCGAGCTAACTCGTTTGGGTAAAGTTTCATTCGAATTAATCGTACAATTGTTGTCAAAAGTTGTTATATTTACGACAGTACTCGTGGAGTCTATTAGATTTTTGTTTTTATTTCACCAGATATTCTCGAAAATTATGTTATCGCCGGAGTGACTCTCTTATCGCAGATACAGCTGGTGATTCTTGATCCAACCAAAGAGCTGTACGTATAGGTTTATGAATCAAATTATCATACGTACAGCTTATAATATTGGATTTCATTCGAATTCTCGAAATAAAATCAACTTTTCCAATGCAAGTGATTGCCATTCGAAGCAACGAAATAGTTTTCCCTAACAGCAAAACAATAAATTCGAGCATGGAATTTTACTTTTCATGTATCTGTTTCCGGGTTTAATATCGTGGTCAGGTGTAATTCAAGAAAATGACTCGTATTTTATCCGTTACGCATTCGTAGCATATTGTCAGTTTAATGGTAGTGACTATTTACCTTAAGGGGCCAACGAGCACAGAAAAGCTGGGATATGTATCCTCTCCAGTAAATCGTGGCTCGAATCAGATTAAAAAAATTATATTGCCCACCTTCCGATACACCGAATCTCGAGGATATAAGATAAAATGCTTACATCATCTGAGATGAAGAGAAAAAATAGATTGAAATGATTGCACATTAATTTATACACAGTGGTTCACAATATTCAATCCTACTAGTTTTTCTTTCTATTGCAAGAAACGATAAGCATCCACGAGTGAACTTGACATATCCGCAGATCGAATGCATCACAAACATTATACGGGTAGAATAATTTTCTTTGAAACCCGATCTGTATTGCCTAATTTTCTCGAGGGCAGATATTTAGAGAAGCCCGCCTCCCGATGCGCATCGATATAACGTCGGTGCTCGTGACCCTTTGAAATAATCTCGAAAATCGGACAGTGTACAGCAAACGTTGTTTTGGTCGACGATGAAACATTCTTCCCTCCCCATGCGATTAGGCACAACAATGAATCTCACAATGAGTAATGAGAATTTTCCAAGTTTCATTCTGTCTATATACGATTGAATAGATTTTCGCACGCGCGCATATATGTATCTATTTCACATCGAAACGCACACGTCCAACGTATAAAAGTGAGCAGCGCGGAGAAAACGATAGTGAATCCATGCGCGACTTGGCGCTTCGTTCGCGAGCCTTATAATTACAAGCGCGTGTGCCATGCCAGCTCGAGGAAGAGCAACATATAAACGGCACAATAGTATATATTACTATTCCAGGGATTTCTTTTGAAACTCCTCGCCAAGCTATACGATAGAGGGAGACCCGTCGAAGGCAGCGAACCTGCCTCGTAACAACGCACGTCCGAATCGCTCCTTCCGGCCTCGGTAGACTCGACAATTAAGCCCTCGGCCGAATCGACGATTCGGATATATTGGCCGGCTGGAATTGGGCGGCGCGAGGGCCCGCGAGTAAGATGAAAGCCGCGTTTGGGAATGTCGGCTTGGGCTCGTGTGAAAAAAGAAGCGCGGAATATCACGCGCGCGAGTTTGTCCCGTCGTGGGCGTGCGGTATACATATATATACATACTTGCCGAAAGTTCGAAAGCCAGGAATCGCGCGCGCGCGAGAGAGAGAGACCGGTCGCGTGTGAGCACAGGTATTTTCGAATGCGGCCCGTATACACACAGACACGCGCGCGTATATATGCGTGCGAGCTCGCTTCTCTCCCTCGCGGCCGTAATCGCGAATTATTCATGCGCAAGCGCTGCAGGAAGGTCGGCGAAAAAACGACCGCGTTGCACGTGTGCATGAGCGGCTCGAGCGCTGCAAAAGTTGATGCGCTCCTCCGTGCTGCACTGCAAGACACATGCGCGCGGTATATATACCATTCGAGAGAGGACCAACGCAACACGGGAAGGACGTGACTCGCCTCTTCTCTCTACAGACCAGGAAACTCGGCGACTCGCTCGCATATGTGTATAGTAAACCTGGCTACGATATAATAGCTTTGATATGATACGCGAATCCGACGACGGGGAGGACGGTGCCCCAATCATTCGGCAATGGGGGGCACCGCGAAATATTTCGTACGTCGAATTTTCATGCCGGTCACGATTTTTTTTTTGCTCCGCGTGTTTTTTTCGGTGTACTTCGTTATGACGAGGATATAAGGTTTCGAGAAAACACACGAGAGAATGCTGTGTGTCGGCTCTTGGGACATTCCGTGATTTTGAATTTTTCAACCGGCAGGGAATGGTATGTTGTGTACACGGAGTCGTCGGAATATGCAAATCATGACCCGGCCACACTGCGGATCTTATCGGGACACTTTTTTCGCCGGCCAAATTGTTCCGTCCGTCGCGTTCGATAGAATTGGGCAGGACTATACACACTTGTATACATTAGGAGCTCGATATTTGGAAACCGTGTTTAACAAATTCCTTGAGTCATCGAAACATACAACCGACGTTTGGATACTCGAAAAAATTGCGAAAGCTCGCGCGCGAGCTTCTAATTACGTTTACTCGCAATGTATAACTCGTTAATGAGTCTCATTCTTATGTATCAAACGTCATTTGAATAAAGAAAAAAGGAAAGTATGACCTTGACTCGAGTACAATAAAACACGACGACGAATCTTGGTCGAACGATCGCGATAAGGTGTTTCGGTGCGCGGATCGTCCGTGCAATAATAACGACAACTTCGCGTCGGTTGATTTGACGAATTTGTTAATGTATACGCGTCGTCGATGATCGATTTACCAAAGGAAAAATTCCACGATCCACGAGTTAGAAAAATCCGTTACGAGTGCCGTTAAACGTCGCGGAGCAAGAGCGAATGCCAACGACGATCGCCTCTCCCCATCAACGCACTCGCACGCTCCAATGTTTCTATATATACATATATAGTTACCCTCGCGGGCACACGCGATACGGGTTTTACCCACCAGGACAATCGCTCCCAAACGCGTAACTTTCTCTATCGATTTAGAAAGGAGAGATGCCATGACGAGGCATTTTAGCCGGGTAACCCAAGTACCTATGTATACTTTTGTTACATCCCGGATATTCGGAATCTATCGTGTTCGCGGCAACGCGAAAACTCGGCCGGTGGATATATCCGCTTGGACAATTTCGACTTTCTCCCCGCGCTTTAATCACGCTTTCGCGGGGATGATTGTTGTGTCCCCAAAAACGATTTTGGAAACATTCGCGAGGAAATAGCTGCGTATACGAGGCCGGTCGTGTCGGAGCAGATCGTCTTGGGGAGATTGAAGCTTCGGGCCGGTGAAAAATGCGCGAGCAGCGGTGTGCGCGACGATAAGGGACTTTATTCGATTCATGATAGAGCGCGTGTGTTATCTCGCGATATACATACATATATATGTATACACATCTATTTACTCCAGACTGGCTGCGTTATCAACGAGCTCTCGATCACTGGTAAATTGTGTTCTTGCTTGTCCTTTATAATAATCGACGCGCGTATACGCGGGCGAGTCGAGAACAATAATCGGCAATCGACGACGATGTAAAACTGCGATATCATCACACACTTGGGTCGTATTGTTTTCGCCGAGTACCAAGCGAGTATATACGTTTCCTTGTGGCCCGCGCGGGGCAGACACGCGCAACCAGTAAGTATATATGGATTTGGTATTGCCGTGACTCTGTCGGGCGGCTCTCCGCGGATCAACAGGTGCAGCGGCGGCCGGGGGAGAGAACACGCCGCTCTCCTATTACACGCGCCGCGACGCGGATGTTCGACAGACGCTCTCGAGAAGCGCGTATTTTTTCACGTGTCGGTTTGTTGATTTCTAGAATCGTCTCTCGCGTTCCTATTAAACTCGTGCGCGTTCGCTCAGGTGCACATCACACACACACACACACACACACACACAGGAAGGAGGTAGGACCAAACGCGCGTAGGATGTATACTTATATACTGACTTTGTTCTGGAGGGCGTCTATGAGGACGTAGACGAGGAGCGTGATGCGCTCCTCGTCGGTGCCGAGCGCGTTGCCCTGCTGGCCGGCGGTCGCGACGTACAGGGCGACGAGGTGGGTCGGTCCCATGGCTGCTGCTCCGCCGGTCACCTGCATGCTGCTGCTGCTGCTGCGCGGCTAAGCACAGGGGGACGCGCGTCTCTCTCTCGGCCCGTCGCACACTCGATTCATATAACGACGGACGACGACGACGACGACGACGACGACGACGGCACTGCTCTCAACTCGTCGTCAACACAGGTATCGCGGCGTTTGAGGTTATGGGCATTATGCGTGTGTGTGTGGTACCGCGGCGCCCAACCACCGGTGCGCGCGGCCAGTTCTCTTCCCCTCTGTGAGCTGCACCGTGTGCGTGTATACGTGTAAAGCTGCGCGTATATACACAGGATATACGCTGCGCGCGCGCGCGGACGCAACCACTGCAGGGAGAAAGAGAGAAAGAGAGATTGAAAGAGTCGAGCAGTCAGCTAACGCGCGACGTCGACGCTGCTGCTCGCTAGACTACTGCGCTCACCTGGCGCAAGCGCGCACTCGCCGCGCCGATCAGTCGCGAGCGTTCCCCCCGTCTCTCTCTCTCTCTCTCGCTCGGTGTGTGCGTGCGCGCGCGCGTGTGTGTGTATCTCACCTCTGCCTGCGCCCTCTCTCTTTCACCTGCGCCAGCAGCGCCGCGCTCCGACGCGATACATACCTATATATATACGTATATGTATATACACATACACACAGCTGGAATGGTTGCCGTCGCGCCGCGCGCCAGCCACTTCTCCCCGCCCCTCGACGAGAGCCAAGCTCGAGCTCCTTAGACTCGTTCTCCCCGCGCAGCGCTCCTGCAGCGCCGCGGCCGCAGAGCCGTCAAGCTTTCGGAGCCGCGAGTTACCGCGTGCGCGCCCGAGCCTCATGATATCAACGGGAAAATATGTATACTGCAGCGTGCAGCACGCAAGCCCATCACAGATCGGACCCCATCAAAAACGATCGGGACCGCACCTATATATGTTGCTTGTTTACCTCCGCGCGCCGCTGTCTTCGTTTTCGTCCCTGCCCGTCGATGATATGTTAAGGCCAGTGTCTCATTGGGAAAAACGTGCAATCTCAAATTGTATGCGCCGGGCCGATGATTCCATGATCGAACCGCTACGAGTAATTTAAAAATCTCGGGACTGTCTTTAGGTGTATACCCAAATTGGAGTAACTGCAGACGTGTACATATATATAATCGACAGAATATAATAGAAAAAGATACGTCACAAATCTCGGGCCGAACATATCACATTTCACGGCTCCAAAGCGTATACGTTTTGTTGCAAGCTTTATATCCACGCCACGATACTGCCATACATCGACAAACCTCGAGGCTTGTATCCTTTGCCCCATACTGTCTATCGCCCGTCGAGATCCGAGCTTGTCTGTCCATCAACCGAGAGATTGTGCTTTGGATGCGCGATGGCCGGGAGCGAATAAAAAGCTCGCTGCCAAATCGGCGCACGCGCGAGAGCTCAGCTGTTGAGGAATTCGGAGCGCGTGTGAGGTCGTTGGTCGCTCGCGCGCCCCGAGTCTGCTGCGCTGCCCTAAGAAGGGAAAGGTGTGTACGGCGCGCACTGCACACGCTCGGAGCCTGCGCTCCTGCAGCCTCGTACATACACACACACACACACACACCCGAGTATCCCCGCGCGTGTGTGCGTATACATACCGGCTGTACCTGTGCCGCGGCTCTCGCGAGTATATATATACAGGCGCTCGCCCTTATAATCCCGCCGCGCGTGTATATACGATGAATCTGATCGCCGCCTTCCCGCGGGATCTCGGCACGGTTTTTGAACCGTGGCGCGCGCGCGTACATATATTTATTGGCACACTTTCCACCGCGCGTGTGATCCGCCGCGCGCGCGAGTAAGTGTATTCGCCCAGCATTCCTCGAGCGCTGCCCGAGCTCGCGATCCAGCTGCCCGGCGAGTTACGCTAGCTAATCCGCTCGCCCATGCGCATCGTGCCGCCGTGGATGTATACAAGTCACTCGATGGAAAGATTGATCCGATGCTCGACATTGTCGAATTGTACATACTCTTGGATTTCGGGCTCGTGGCTGCGGGGGTGCAGTACCCGTCAATAATACAGGATCGTCACTGCAACGTATCGCTCCAGCGCATGCGTCTAATATCGCAAAGATATACATAGCGCCGATCATGCACTGCAACCACACGTTATACACGTAAACACACATATCCACACCTATACGATGCCAACATATACATGCAGCGCTGCTGTACAGCATCAGGGCGTGCGGGGTGGAGGGGGGACGAGGTGCGCGCGGGGCAATTTCCTCCGTGGCTCTCGCAGCCGCTGCAGCTCAAGCGCGGCGCGCAGGACTTTGCTTTCTCTTTCTCGCCGCGCCGCGGTCTCGCTCTACCTGTTTCCCATCCCGTCGTCGCCGCCGCCAGCGTCTTGCTCTCGAGCAGCGCCGGGCTGCGTATGTATACCTATATCACGTGTATATTATAGGCTTATGCGAGGTGCGTAATACGTGTCCCACGAGCAATTTTACGGGGGGCTAGCTGACTTTCGACCCTCCGAAGCTTACCGCCGCACCGTCGCCGCTCTTTCGAGTTCCTCCGAGCCGATCATCGCTCCCGGCTTTGTCGTCTTGGCAGCTCTGATTTATCCTGCCTCGAGTGATCCGAAAGGTCGGGGGGCTGAGGGAAAACCATCGGGTGCAATGTGCCGCGCTCGTCCACAGATATGCCAATGTTTGTTTAGCCATGTTTTTCACCGATCGCGCGGTATAACTAGTGTGTTTATGTACGGATCTTTCGAATTGGTCATTGTAGCTTTCGAAATCGGTAGGAGCGCTCGAACCTACCCGCGAGTCCTGGAAACGTTAGTATACGGGATATTTCGCCACGACGAAGAATTCCCGAAAAACGTCGAAGGATCTCGGCCGCTCGTCATCTCAATTGCTAATTCTCCGCGCGGGTTAATAAACTTCCTTGAGAGAGAGAGTTTGGATTTCTCACATATTTGCCTACGATTTAACACCTGCACGTCTGGGCCGGACTTCTCAGCTTCTTAATTCTCGTGCGTGTGTGTATATACCCTCTCCAGCGGCCACGCGGCATCGAATTCAAAGTCTGCACCGTGCCAACAGACTCATCCTGTTGATGAAACAGCTATTCGTATGCAAACGCATACTCGATTATGCTATCTCGCAAATGGGTGTGTGCGCGCGTGTGTATATGTACCTCCAAAGCTACTCGGGCACGTCCTGGCGAGTCGCCTATTCTACACCCCCCTCGTCTAATCCCCCTCGGAAGTCGGCAAGGCCGCTTCGTCTGGCTCGTGTGTATATATAATTCTCAGTTTCTTAATCGTCGTCTGGTCGAATGTAACCGCACGGGGTTAAGCATGATTTTTCCCATAAAATACGGAGACAATCGGATCGTAGCTCGTGTGTACGTGTATATACAAAGTAAGACGAGAGGTATAGTGTTGAACGACTAGGAAGACTATATACACGTACATATAAATCACGGCCGGTGCACAGATAAAACTATAATCTGTAGATTGCGGTGCCAAATGGATGTGTACGTCTAATTCGTATCATATTCTTTACGCTCGGTGTATACGCTTCCGATGCTACAATTACTCGCGAGCCCATGCGTTATTTATATACACTCGCATTCGATCCCAATGGTCGGTGTTGTGAATCGTAAGTACATACTTCACGCGCACGCGCGTGTGTATCCGTATAAACCTATATACGGTTGAAAAATAATCAATTAGATCGCGCGTTCGCAAGTTCAAGTTTTCGAGAGCGGCAAGTGTAGAATCGCCGCGCGGCCCAAAGCCCGTTGAGCCACATTCCTCGTGTATCCGCCGTCTACTTATCCCTGGGAGGGCGGCTGTATAAACGGGCGTATCAGCCGATGCCTGCCGATTTCGCGAGTGCGCGTTTTTTCCCCGGAGGAGATTTTCCTCGTGCGAGGCGCGCGACAGGGCCCCGATACATCTGGTATAGTCGAGCTTGCTTGCTTTTTTATTTTCCTTGCCCTCGCGCACCAGAGAGAGAGCGAGAGTTCCTTCGACTGCGATCGGCGCGCGTGAGCTTCGATCTCGCGCGCGGTTGTAAGGCGCGACGCGCACGATTTATTGGTACGTTAACCCTCTCCGGCCCGATGGGCTTTTCGTTATTTTTATGCGTTTACGTTCGATCCCTACTCTTCCATTTTTGTTTCTCTCTCTCGGATTCGCGTCGTACTTTCGGTTTTTTGACTCGCGTCCGCGCATATACGCGCGTAACGATATGCAGAGTTATGCGCCGCGCGAGAGAGGAGAAGCCTAGGATAATTATTGGTTTACGGCTGTGCGAATGGAGCTCCGTCCGACCTGTCTCTCGTATGAGGAAACACCGGCTCGCCGCGCGATAGCTCAGCGTTTTTCGATTTTTTGCTTGGCTCCTGCTTTTTTTTTTCACGTGTATATTGAGGCTCTCGCGAGCCTCGGAGAAAAATCAAACTCAGCTCGTATGGCCGCGAGGGCAAAACGCGCATTATATACTCGCCGGGTGACACTATTGTGAATTCGGTCGTTGGCCAATCGATCGATGGTATGTCGCTTTGACGGACGGCACGTACGAGATTAGAAATTGATATATATGCCCGGTCAGCTTTGGTTATTATATAAATATACTCTCCCTCCGATATATATATGTGGGAATTGGGAAATCGAAAGAAATAATAAGAGTGTGATTCAGCCGATCGCCGATGTGTTTATGAAGCCTCCGAGTTGATTACATTTTTCATTTTCATCCGGGGTTGCGCCACTACACGAACGAAAAACCTCGAGAAACGGGGTACTTTTCCGTTTTGATTTATTGGTACGACCTCAAATCTCGGCCTCGAGGTTTCGGCTGCAGTGTCACACAGCCAGCGTACAGAAAAAGTCTCTCGATCAATCATACGACAGGTTTTTTTTTACCAGGTACAGCGCGAAGCCTCGATAAGAAATCCCGCGCGCATCGAGCGCAAAATATCACTTGCGTGATAACGATTACACCGAGGTGGAATCGGACAAAAAAGGGGCATTAGCAAAGCCGTCGCGCAGCTTCGAAAAACACTTTGCATCGCCAGAGTATACGAGACTTTTTTTCAGATTCTCTGTTCCGTTGATTTTTCTCGCGCATCGTCTACCTATTACACACTCGCGTACGAAGGAAGAAACGAGCGCGACGCTATACACACACACACACACACGTGTCACCAACGGCGCAATTTATCCTCCGAGCGATGAGTATATAGATTCGGAGGCAATATATAATAGTCGCGATCGAGCGAGCGCCACGAACGGAACGGTTTCGGGGCCCCCCGCGTTAAATTGAAAAATCAGCGCGGCAGTAGGGAGGCTCGTATACACGAACCCGCGAGCTAATTGTCAATTAAATCTAATTAGCCGCGGCTTCTCTGTTATATCCTAGCGGGCATTTAATGAACGCCACTGCGCCGCCGTTCGGCGCGAGAACGGGAAATAACGCGGAGCTCCGATGCTATATACACCGCAGAGACGGAGAAAACAGAGAGTCTCGAGGTTAATTAGACTTTTTCTTTCGGAAATTAAAGCGCTCCCGAGATATGATCCTATGGATGAATGTACATACACGTGCGCACCGAGGTAAACTCGAGCGCGGGCATTATGACAAGTCAATTATTTTCTAATTGCTTGGGACCCAGTAGGCTCCCTCGAAATTCAATCGGCTCGCATATATAGCCGAGCTCCCGAGTCCCGTACTTTTTTTCTCAGCTTCGGCTTCGTTTACATTTTAGATTTGCATCGGCCGGGGCCTGGTGTATCCGTCCGCTTGATTAATGCTTCAACTTTTTCGGATTATGTGAGATTGGTATAGATTACTCGCGTGTCTGTGCGAATATCGTAACCACGGCCTTATACACCGCGTGTGTATATATATACATCTGCATCGACGATCGCTGGAAGCCGAACATTTTACGAGCGGGGATAAATCTTGGGTTGAGAATAAAAATTCAAATTCGACTTGCGCGAACAACAGACCGGCGGTTGTCCGATAGATATATTCTTTGGATGAACCACGTGTGTCGCTGCACGACCGGATCATCCGGATGGAGAGAGGAATTATTCCTCTGTGTACCGATCGATCGTATTGCGAGTTCGGGCGTAAAATATCGCGTTGAAAACCCACACGATGAATCACACGGCTCAACTTGACCCTCTTCGCGAGACAATTTCACGCGTGTGTTCGGACTGATCAAAAAGCCGCGGATTCTTTGCAAAAACCCGAATAGCCAGACACGCAATCGACAATGTTTTCCTAATTCAAAGCGCGCGCGCGCGTATGGACGTACTATTTTATCTTGCTGTGATATGGCTAGACAGGGCCGTAATTTCGAGAACTCTCTCGCGTCCATCCGTGATATTTGGGTGACGCAACGTAAGTATCGCATCTATATTCAAACTTGGTCTTGGCGCGCGCGTTGCAAAATCACGGCGTATACGACAACTTTTATACACATAGCACGGTGTCCGCGCCTCGGAGCCACTCGAGTGTTTTATTCGTATATACGGTACGAATAAACATTGTCGAGAAGTAAGTAGCTCGAGCGCGCGCATAAGTATCCGTCCGTCACACTGGCGCGCGTATATCAACGTAATCAAAACACAGAAAAGTCGCGCTTGCGAAAGCTCCCGACCCTCGAGTGAAAAAACAGTTTTTCAAGTTTTTATCGAGCTGTGAGTGCAATTTAAATAAAAAATCGATTTATACGGTGAACTAATGATGTTTTCATGCAATTACTTATTGACACACCCGGAATAAATGGCGGTTCCAAGGGTGCGTTTCTGGATTTTGTTGTTAAAGAAAATGACGATTTGTTCCGGGCGTGGTCCAGGTGGCCAGAGTCACCGACTGGGGCGTTCCAAGGGTGCACTCCTGGGTATCATTATTTTGCTTTCTCAAAGAGAAAGCTTTGTAACGGGGTAAAAATCGACCCACCGAATCGGACTTCGGGACCTCGATTTTCGTAATCTACGGGTCGAAAAACATGGAAATCCGAAAATGTCTGTATGTATGTACGTACGTACGTACGTACGTGCACTTTTTTTTGTCGTACGATAACTCTCGAAGGAATTGTCCGATCGTCCTGAAATTTTGCACACAGGTTAGTCGCCGCAAAATCTCGGTCGAGTTCAATTTTCAGCCAATTCCGTTGTTTATTTCTCTAGCAACCGTTGCTAACGTGTTTTTGATAAAAGCTCCAAAAATCATCATCAATGCACGATGAGTCTCCAATTTTTTTCGATGATCGATGAGAATCGATAAGACATTCATTTTGGAACAACCATTGTTTATTCTCTTAGCAACCGTTGCTATGGAGATATAAAATTCAGCTTCAGACTGACTTTATTTTGTCGTACGATGACTTTGGAAGGAATAGTCCGATCGTCCTGAAATTTTGCACACAGGTCGGTCTCCGAAAGATGTAAACGTGTTTAGCAGCATCCGTTGTTTATTTCCATGGCAACCGTTGCTATCGTGTTTTTGATAAGTTCCCATATAATTCATGTTAATGATCATTTGGGTTCGTATATTTATGGGATTCTATAAGAATCAAAGAGACAAAGAGAGATTTCCCGTAGAAACCATTGTTGATGTCTTTAGCAACCGTTGTTTATATCCCTTGCAAATGTAACTAGGGAATGGAAAAAAACCAGTTGGAGTTTTATTTTCGGAACTGTTGATGACTAAGAAGTAAGAACATCGAAGCTCAGACATTTACCTTATCAACCGTTGTTTACGTCCTTAGCAACCGTTACTATGGAGTGTGAAAAGTCAGTTGGAGTTTCATTTTCGGAACTGTTGATGACTAAGAAGTAAGAACATCGAAGCTCAGACATTTACCATGGCAACCGTTGTTTACGTCCTTAGCAACCGTTACTATGGAGTGGGAAAAGTCAGTTGGAGTTTCATTTTCGGAACTGTTGATGACTAAGAAGTAAGAACATCGAAGCTCAGACATTTATCATGGCAACCGTTGTTTACGTCCTTAGCAACCGTTACTATGGAGTGGGAAAAGTCGGTTGGAGTTTCATTTTCGGAACTGTTGACGACTAAGAAGTAAGAACATCGAAGCTCAGACATTTACCATAGCAACCGTTGTTTACGTCCTTAGCAACCGTTACTATAGAGTGGGAAAAGTCAGTTCAAAGTCTATTTTTGGAACTGTTGATGACTAAGAAGTAAGAACATCGAATTTACAGTTAATTTGCTTTTTTGAAGTGAAAGTTTTGTAATGGGGTAAAAATTGACCCATTGAATCGGCCAAGTGCCTTAGCAGTATGCTTTCTCAAAAAGGCTTCAATATCACCGATAAACGCTTCCCAAACCTGTATTTTCACCTTTCCACTACCGTAGATACTATCATTTATTTTTCAAAAATTACAAAAATATTATTTAATCAGTTCAATTCGTATCTATTGTGACTGTGTAAAGTGTCGTTCTTTTTCAATTGACCAAACTTTGTCGCGACTGTTGATGTCTGCACGGGCTCTCTTATTATTTGATCAAATGCAACAAAGCAAACGGTTCTAGGTTCTACACGATGCGAGATATTTGGACCTGCATAATTTTTCGATCAATTCATCTTGTGACTGTCATACGGTTTAATAGCGGTCAAAATCGATCCGCCCTGCCCTTAAGTCCGTTTTTGATCATTTTTGACGGCTGAGGTTGGAAATGATCAATTCAAAATCTTTTGATCATTTTCGACGGCAAAAAACATCAAGAGTCTAGAAAGCTAAGGTTTAATGAACAACTTTTCGATACAAGTGATGAAAAGTTATATACATCATTTGCTTTTGAGAATTTTGTATTTTTTTCCATTTTTATTTCGCCTTTTCAAAAAATGAAAAAATCATCAGGATAAGCATGTTTGTGAATTATTTGAGAAATATGAAAAAACCTCATACAAGAAATATGAAATGAAGAATGTTGTAGAAAAGATTCTAAAATCGTCAAAAAAGAATACACAAACATAGATGCAGAAGCAGGTCCCCGAGTTGTCTAGCGCGAGCCCTACAAATTATACGGTAGCCGCCAGACTGCCCGGTTTAATTTGCAAACTATATAGCACGAAGGGGATCATTCCCAACTTTTCCCAACTTCATACTGTATGTTTTTTGTTTGTAGCTGTCAATTAATAACCCTAGCAGGTGCAGCTTTGTGTAACCAAGTGAGACTGCTGAGATACTGTAAAGAGTGGGGTAAAAGATCTGGAAATTGGTTGAATAAGCGATCTTATATTCGTTACGTTGATTGTGTGATCGAAGCCAGAAAGCTAATCAATGACGAGCTAAGTTGTCTGACGCCGTCCTGTTTCTTCGAAATATGCATCCGTTTTCAAAGTTGAAGATATTTGAATAGTAAGTATTGAACTAGTTGAATTCGTTTTTGTAGAGATCGTTTTGTCCTGAGCAGTATCATATAATATTGCGTGTATGGTTAAAATGTCAACAAGATTCATAATATCGCCTAGAATCTGTTCAGTTTTAGTGAGTACTTAATCTGACCAGGAATACATTTTGATATGATTCTGACTAAATTACATTATTGTATCTGTTAAGTACTTTTCACTTTGTTCACGAAAAAAATTAAGTCGGAGTGAGTAAAAGTTTTGGTCAATTATTCACAAAAATAAAATTTGAAGTATTCGCAACTTGAATATTAGTATTTATTTCATTGGTAATAACTATATGGACATTCAAATATGTGGAACGAAACATTTTTCTAGCTTAATTAACAAACAATTACAATATCTAAAAGTTATATTAGTTATTAACGTTGCACTTTAATGAATCAATAACCATTTCTTCTAGTTTACCGCCAAGATTTCTCACTTTCTTTACAGGTAGCATTCCAAACAAATCAGGTACAGAAGAGGCTGATAAAATTGTTTGACGATTGGGCTTATGAAATCTGCAAGCATACCTTGTTAAATGAAATTCCTGCTGAACATCTGAAGCCTGTTGTCTCAAAAATTTCTCTCCTCAGCTGTTCAACAATAGAACCAGCTACTGCCAAACACTGAATTTGGACATCCTCTGACATTTCTGACAGCCAGGTTTTTAAACTTTCTTTTCTCTGCTCTACTTAAGGGGGTAGCCTACCTAAATTTTAACATGGTTAAAAAAAAATCGTACGAGGCTGTAAATTTATATTCTAATTCATTTTTTTACGGCGGTTTCAATGACGTATCGACCACCCCGGAAAAAAAATTTTTTCACTGTAAAAAATTTTTTTAAATTTTTTAGAACGTACTTGGGATTTTTTTTCTCGGCTCCTAGAAGTCCAATCGCAAAACCGATACGTACGTTTGTGGACATTGTATTGAGGAACCCTCAAAAAAATTTTCAGCCCAAACCACTGAAAATAAGTCTCAATTATTCACCTCCTCCTGCATCACGTTTCCACCTTGATTCTTGCAACGTCATAAAAACATCCATTTGGTTCACACGAAATAATTAGCATACATGCGATGTATGCGTGGGAGAATGTGTATGTGGTGTGTGTGTGTGTGTGTGTGTGTGTGTGTGTGTGTATGCGCACAAAAACACACACACACACCCACACACACACACACACACACACACACACACACACACACACACACACACACACACACACACACACACACACACACACACACACACACACACACACACACACACACACACACACACACACACACACACACACACACACACACACACACACACACACACACACACACACACACATTCTCCCACGCATACATCGCATGTATGCTAATTATTTCGTGTGAACCAAATGGATGTTTTTATGACGTTGCAAGAATCAAGGTGGAAACGTGATGCAGGAGGAGGTGAATAATTGAGACTTATTTTCAGTGGTTTGGGCTGAAAATTTTTTTGAGGGTTCCTCAATACAATGTCCACAAAACGTACGTATCGGTTTTGCGATTGGACTTCTAGGAGCCGAGAAAAAAAATCCCAAGTACGTTCTAAAAAATTGAAAAAATTTTTTTACAGTGAAAAAATTTTTTTTCCGGGGTGGTCGATACGTCATTGAAACCGCCGTAAAAAAATGAATTAGAATATAAATTTACGGCCTCGTACGATTTTTTTTTAACCATGTTAAAATTTAGGTAGGCTACCCCCTTAAATTATTTTGTTTTTCACAAATTCACAAGCTTACTTTAATTTATAAACAAAGAGGAGAATTTTGTTACTATACCTTCATCATTAACACTAGTCTCTGAATATCCAACAACAAAAGCATTTTTTAGTTGTTTTATCAGATCTTCATACTTAGCTTCTCCTTTTGATAACTTATCATCAACAATTTGAGTTATGTCTATGTAGGCTTCATCGACACTAGCTCTTTCCACTACACTACAATTTTTATTTAATACCTGGATCACTTCTCTGCCAGCACTTCTGTATCTATAGGAAATAACAAGTATGAAAAATTGTCATTTTACAAAAAGATATCATAGGCTAACTGATCATACCTGGACGTATCTGCTTTCCCCCGTAGACAAGGCACTGTAGCAAGTAATATATCTGGACATTTCTCTTTGGCTTCATCCCCTCTCATATGACGAGTTACTCCAAAATCTCTGGCCTCGTAGTTGACAGCAATGATACTGTATAAATAAGTTTGCATATCATCACATCGTTCAAAACAATCAGAAAATATGATAAAGAATTTTGAACTCACGCTCCTGATTTCCATTGATTGTATTGTACTACAGCCATAGGTTTCCCACTAAACTCCGGTTGTAATCTCGCTTCGACTTGACAGAAAAAGCATTTGCAGAGTTCATGAATCTCAGGTTATATCCTGAAATTTTTCATATCCAAGTTAAGATTTGCAAAATTCTAAATGGCGAATTCAAAATGGCGGACAAACTTTTTGAAAGACGACCAAATTTGATCAAATTTGGTATACAGGGGTTTCTATGGTCCCTGATCACGATTCTGAGGTTATATTCCTATAATTTCCGAATTCAAGATGGCGAATCCAATATGGCAGACAAAATTTATCAACTTCAATATAAATATGGATAAAACTGTTTTACAGTAGTTTTCAGGGAAGCTGATGATATACATCCAAATAAATACATTCATCACACATTTTTTACCCTTTTTTTTTATTTAAAAACAATAAATTATATCTCCTCCAATGAACATGGTGACTTCATAACTGTCAATGCACAAATGCAATTGTTTGTATGATATTATTTCGTCAGCAAAAAGTTTTTCTAATGAAAAGGGTATTTTGGGATCTTCCCAGAATTTCTGGGCTGACCGTTGGTCAGCCCGCCGGAATATCCTTTTGACTGCCCAGTCTGAAAACTACAAATTATAAATATGAAACAATTAGAAAGAGGGTGATAATATTAAATATGTGTAGGAATCAGGAAATATAT